>CAJQZN010022048.1:26915-82186 GCA_907164685.1 Colias eurytheme
ATTGTCGTTATCGCTAGGAACGGTTCGGAATTCCTATCATAGTTTATTACTAAAAATTATCGAACGAGATGAGTCAGCTCCAAGAAGTCACGACATGTCAGAACATGTTGTGATATTATTTTATAAATCGTACGGGAGTTACCGCTCAACTGAATAATGATGGAATTCACTCATGTATAGTAGATACGTACCATGAATGTTCCACACATTCAAAACTATCCGTAGTCTATACGTGTCCTTTTATGAGTATTATTCTGATCCGTTTTTATGTGAAAATAGACATATTACACACGGCTAATTTGATTGAAAATTACGTTTCCTATGTTCAAATGATGCAACTTTTTTGTTAAAACGAGTAAGTACCAAAATTTTACAATTAAATTTGGTTTACTGAACTTGTGCTGAAAGGGTTATCGTATAATAATTATCGAGATATCTTAATATAAATTAGATTTAGATACACTTATTTCAAAGGATTTACAATTCACTTCTAACGTTTTAGAATAATATTATAAACTTGTACACCTTGACAAAAAAGTAAAAAATTGCGGGTGAGTGGAGATTATTTTGTGCAATTAAATATAACGTCCTACGACGGTATGGTTGCGTTCGTAAGGAATGTTAACGGATATAAAGCAACTAAATGTTACATCGATTGCATGAACAAAAATAAATATGAATCGAAGTTCATTTTAAAATTTAGTGAATTGATTTGAATTATGAATTTATTAAATGTCGCTAACATTGGAAAATAAGTTAAAGGACCTTGTTAATTGCTATATTATTTAAATGATTATTTACTGCTATTTTTATATTAGCACTAAGGTGTATTCTTGCTCGAAGCAGAATACATAAATGTGGCCACTACTCCTCGCAGGGGTTAGCCAGGTCAAATTCACCCTCGCAGGGTGTCTCTTAAGAATTTTTTGGCAGGCCCTACTTATTTCTAGTTACAAACATCCCTCGCGCAGCTGTCGCTCGCAGGGAAATGGTGCAAATATATATCGGCCCTCGCGGGGCTTTGATTACAATCGTCCCTCACGGAAAAGATGGTGCGAATATATATCAGCCCTCGCGGGGCTTTGATTACAACCGTCCCTCATGGAGAAATGGTGCAAATATATATCAGCCCTCGCGGGGCTTTGATTACAACAGTACCTCACGGAGACATGGTGCAAATATATATCAGCCTTCGCGGGGCTTTGATAACAACCGTCCCCACGGGGGAATGGTGCAAATATATATCAGCCCTCGCAGGGCTTTAATGGCGATTGGTGCAAATATACAAAGGATTGATCATTAAAATGATCATAGATATTTGCTTTTGTGAACGAGGACCCACGAAAGAAGTTTTGGATATGACCGTATCGGATCTTCACTCTTCTAAGGTAGGTAGAAAAAGGTTTTGAAATCTACTTCACAGTGGGCAGTATAGTAAATGACCTAATAAATACAATAAAGGTTAGATACGTCAAATAATGGGCGCATGAAATTGATACTTCGTATCCTAAAAGTTTACGCTTCAGGAATCGGGAAACCACCATTGGTTTACCAATTATGGAAATTGGAATTGAACAAATTGTATTTACCAATGCAAAGCCTAATCACAACAAAGGAAGGCGAGTCGGATCAAATATCATCTCGCAGATGATTTGTGGCGGTGGTTTCGAGGATTGTCACCAAGCCTTGTGTCAACGGTATGTTTGGTATCGTAATTAAATGGCACTAGCCGACCAATTTTCATATACAAACATCGGAAGAGATTTTTTAATCGCAAAGCGATTGAATGTAACAAATGACGATTGATTACGTATAGTTGACCTCTCATAGGCCTATTTTAGTTGCCCGGTCTTGTAGGCAATTTATTTGACTCGTTTTTCAACCCATTTGACCTCATTATTGCACCCATGAGATTTTTCTTCGGGGCTCAAACAATAAATCGCTGAGGGATTAGGATAATCGTTTGTTAGACAAGTTTTTTGTCATCCCACCAGGATTATTATATTGTATAATAAAGTTATATAAAACTATTAACGTAAAACGTTTAAGTACTCAACGAATGCTGAGAATACTGACTGTTGAGTTACATAGGATAGAGGATAAATAACGGAAAGTCAATCTTTCCAAACAAAAGCCTCTTATTATTAGATATTACTTGGAACCCCTACCCTTAACGAGAAAGCTCTGCCAAATGACTTCTCATTTCTTTGCTTTGAGGGGGGGGGGGGCAATATATGAAATGCAGTACGGACTATACGGCTTTTAAAACATAAGTCTGGTAAGCGAACTAATCTTTGCTGGTTTAGTTCTTGCTATATCGCTATCCGTGCCTGCTTCTCGTGTTTACGGGTGAATTAAGTTTATCAATTGTCATAAATGCAATGCTATACAGAGGATATACTGCATTTAAAACATGACAAAGTCTGGTAAGCGAACTAAACTTTGCTAGTTTAGTTCTTGCTATATCGCTGTCCGTGGCTGCCTCGCGTGTTTACGGATGAATAAAGTAATGTCCTGTCTTCGCATCCACAGCTAACTGTCCTATACTGTCATAATCTTAAGACAGATTCATTCGACATAGCTCCCCACGAGCTCAGTTCTTCATTTTTGCACTCGCACAACTGTGGACAACACAAGAGCAATGCCTCCATTGGTAGCAGTTACAATCAAGGGATAACTAATCTTAGGCTAGCCATATTACGGATGTTGGAACAACCGACTATATTCAGGGCAATTTTCTTTGTTCAGTGTAACGTTTAGACTGTCGTAGCATTCCTACGGAACAAAGATGGGATCAGATCTGCATCCTTAATGCAGTTAATCGAAAGGAGATACTTTCAGACGACGATAGTATTCAAAACCCACCATATTCCTTAACATAATAATGCATAGTTAAGCTTATAATCTCTCTTGCCATTATCCTGCAGCAGAATTCCTTGGCGATAATTTATCCTCGTTAGAACGAGCGAGGGTTGTTACGATAATATGAGAAATCCTAGTCAGTTAGAGACCTGAACGACGCGATAGAGTACCGCTATTTCAGTAGTAGTAACACCTAGAAGGGTGAAGGTATTCTGGAAAGCGGAACTGAAGGCCCGGTCAGCAGCATCAGCCACCTAATAGACAGTGTTCAGTGCTGCACCACTATAATCTGCAAAATGACTCTGACGGTATGAAAATGTGGAGTACATTTTCAAAATATCAAATGATATAGTTGGAATAAAAATCCTATTTGCCTCCGTCTATCCAAAAGACATACGGAGTAGCTAGTAGTAGTTGGTTGAATTAGAATAAAGTAACTATAGTTAAAATCCTTTGTTACTGACTGGATAAATTTGGCTCTTTTCCTATCTGACGTTCATATAGCTGTTGACTGCCTAGTGTTGTGCACAAACACTATTATTATAAACTAGCGGTCCGCCCCGGCTTCGCTCGTGGTACTTACGTTTTCTCTACATAAAAACCATCCTCGTACTTCAAGGAATATAATAAAAGAATTATCGAAATCGGTTCAGCCGTTCTCGAGTTATGCGCTTACCAACACATTTTGCGATTCATTTTTATATATAAGAAGATAAGTCACGTTATGTAGTCCCGAGGCTTTCGGTATATAAGTTCTGATGTAAATCATAATTATATCTTAAAACCGAATTGATTAAAAGTAACGTACTTGGCTGTAGTAATTGCAGTTTTGGGACACAGATAAGCTCCTTATCATTTTAGTCTCTTAAGTTCAGTATATTTGTTTCCAGTACAGAGTTTATGACCTATCAGTTTTAAATAAATAATTCATGCATTGTACTGAAAGTACTAGCCATGTTTAGATTATGATTGGTGGCGTTGGCTCTAAACATTAATAGATACCGCACGGTTTGGTTTGATGTTAAAAATCTGTATTATAATTAAAACCGTTTACCTGTTTTGATATTTTATTGCCTTATTCAAGGGGTGACCTTTTAAATTTATTTCTGACCCCAAAAGTAAGGACCAAGTTCTCTTCTTGTCCGCTTGTAGCAGGTTGGGTTAAAACTGTGTGAGTTGAGACAGGTGGTAATTCTATGTTAAGATGATTCAATTGTGCTTCTACAGAGTTCTAATTGAATAAATAAAGGTTTGAGTTTGAGGTATTTTTGCCTCGTCGGGATCAGCTGTTGCTTCATTTTGTAAGTAACATCTAAATGCGTAATTGAAAGTCGTTACTGGCGCTTTCGCAGATTTACGCTAAAGATAGTGAAAATTGTAGTAACTTTAACTTTTCAAGCCCAAAAGGTTAACTAAGGTACGCTTGAACCAATCTCATAAGTTCTAATACTTTTAATCATTATGATTAACTTTTTGGTTCTTATTTGATTAACTTTTCATCTGGGATTGTTAATATATTATATAATATAAAAATTTGTGATTTATTGGTAGGTATACTATCTGCACACCTTACTCTTTCAAATAAAGAAATAAGTAATTACTTATGTATTCAAATTCACATTGGCGTCCATATATTGTACACCAGGTGGGTAACAAACAGGTCTCAATGAAGTAAGCTTCAAATTACGGTCAAGTGTTTAATAGCTGTGTTTTACCTGAAAATAAAACACATATTAAATACTTACCTATATTTGAAGCTTACACTTAACGTCCACCTGTTGTGGATTTCGACTCAATGAAAAACATCCAGCGCCCGACATTATCGTGCGCCCCGCCACCTGGTGGAGAGGTGTGCGAGAGAGATAGCATATATACAACGGAAAGAGAGGGAAAAATAGGCGGAAAAAGCTAGGTGCCTTCTCAATGAAGTAAGCTTCAAATATAGGTAAGTATTTAATATGTGTTTTATTTTCAGGTAAAACACAGCTATTTTGAGTATTACTGTTTACATCACAATAACCAGTTAAAATATAGTTTTGCCAGATAAGAAAAAAAAGACACAATAACAATTATAAACTCCTAGCAATATAAACATCGATCAGCTAAACGTGCACTTTACGTCGTCTCCTTCCCTTGAAACTAGTGTGAAAAACCGTACTCTAGCCCACCTCTCATCACTCCCTTCTCCTAATTATCCTCCTTTCCTTTTCAGTCTTGTTACCGATCGCGACGTTAATAAAACCATATTGTCAATATCATCAAACGCAGTTGGCTGTGACCTTGTAAGCCGTAATATGATCATTCCTATCCTTGACATAATTGTTCCCATTATCACTCACATTTTCAACACCTCCATCTCAACTGGCATTTTTCCAAGCGCTTGGAGAGATGCTCAAGTTATTCCTTTGCCCAAAAAACTTAATCCTAATTCTTTTACCGACTACCGTCCCATCTCCATACTACCTTTCCTTTCGAAAGTCCTTGAACGTCTCCTTCATCTGCAACTTACTACCTTCCTTAATACACATAATATCCTCAGTGATTTCCAATCTGGTTTCCGCCCTGGTCATAGTACGACTACAGCCTTGATCAAGGTGACAGACGACATTCGTGCTGGTATTGACAATAAGCAGCTCACAGTTCTGGCTCTTTTAGATTTCAGTAATGCTTTTACTACTGTCGACTTCGATATACTGCTGGGTTTGCTAGGTGTTATTAATTTTTCTCCTTTGGTAACTGACTGGTTCCGTTCCTACCTTACTTGTCGGAGGCAGCGTATCATGATGGGTTCCAAACACTCGTCTTGGTGCGGAGTCTCTGCTGGTGTTCCACAAGGGGGCGTCTTGTCTCCTCTCCTCTTCTCCATTTTCATCAACTCCTTATGTTCCCGTTTGACGGCTCCGTACCATATGTATGCAGACGATTTACAAATTTATACCCAGTCTACTCTCGCTGACTTACCTAAGGCAATTGACTTTTGTAACTCTGAATTGGCAACAATACTTAAATGGAGCAATGAATTTGGACTAAAAATCAATCCTTCCAAAAGCAATATCATCATAATCGGTAGTCCTTATATGATTTCAGAAATCGACTGGGGTATTTTACCAAGCATCAAAATCGGTGGCGAAGTCTTGCCTTACCAAAAGGTAGTCAAAAACTTAGGCGTGCTGTTTGATCAAACGCTCTCCTGGTCCAATCATGTCCAGGAATTAAGCCGCAGGGTTTATGCTGCTTCATCTACGCTCCGGCGGCTTCGTAACTTTTTGCCCATTCCCACGAAGATTATGCTAGCGCAATCCCTTCTTCTTCCTATTCTTGATTACGCTGATGCATGTTATCCTGATTTATCAGTTGAGCTTACTGAAAAACTTGAGCGGCTCCAAAATTTTTGCATAAGATTTATTTTCGGCCTTCGGAAATATGATCATGTCTCTTTCTATAGAAAAAAGCTCAAGTGGCTCCCCATCCGTTTTCGCCGGAATCTGCATTTGTTGCATTTACTTTTCCGTATCCTTTTTGACCCTTCCGCTCCTACGTACCTTAAAAACCAATTTTCCTTCTTGCGCAATGAAAACTATACCCTTCGTTCGGTTGACAGACTTACCTTATGTGTCCCTGTGCGACGTACCAACTTTTTTGGGAAATCTTTTACGGTAACTGCTGTTAATCTTTGGAATGCATTGCCATTACCAATCAAACAAGCTAAGAATTTATCATGTTTTAAAAACCTCCTTCGTCGTCACTTTCTGTCATCCGCTTTCAACTCGGCATAGTAACTTTTATTGTTTTAAATTTTTATATTAGTAGTGTATGTATTATATATGTATTATATGTATTATATAATTATATATTATATGTATATATATTTATGGTATATTTGTATAATATAAGTAGTCATATGTATATTTTATATTATATAAGTATATTTTTGTATGTACTGTAGTGTCGTATATATGTTTATGTACAGTATATAATTTATAAATTGTTATGTGTTTTAATCTTCTTATATTTTATTTTGTTTACAGTGACATCATTATCATTATTATTATTTTTTTTTTCTTTTTTCTCTCGACCTACCTTTACAACTTAATTGAGCTGATTACCTTCTGCCCTGGTTGCCTGGAAGAGATCACTTCTAAGTGATAAGGCCGCCAAATACACTAAACTGCTCCTTGCTTTTATTTTTGTGTGTTCTAGTATGTAAGTCTGTTTAGTTGTATTAAAGAGTAAAATAAAATAATATAAGTGGCTCTCACTACCATATATGTATATCCACATAAATTTCCCTACTTACATCTGATTTTTATTTGCCAAAGAAACCACTACAACTATTACTTCATTAAACTCACCCATATCATCCTTAGTGATGTCCTTAATGAATATAAGTATATAATCATCGAACACGGTATATTTAAGGTGTGTGCTCTCATCGACCTTGCGGCCATCTTTGTGCAAAGTGACGTCAGCGGGCTGGTCTCCCGTGTAGAGGATCTTGATCTTGGTGTTGTCGTGCTCGGGCAGGTGTAAGTCACCGGGCATTCGTGTGATGCGAGGTGGACCTGGGTGAGAATATAGTTAATTTTCTAGGAAAAAAGTTAATTTTTTTTGTACTGAGTGACGAGTACAATTAATATTTTTTGTACTGAGTGAGGAGTAAAATTGATATTTCTCGTACTGAGTGAGGTATGTTAGTTTTCTCGTACTGAGTGAGGAGTCAAATTAACATTTTTGTTCTGTTATGTTTGTGTTTTTGTGCTGTGTAAAAATAACTGATCCAATAGGTCCAATATCCAATAATCCAATAAGTTAAAAATCAGTTGTTTTAGCGCGAATGTGAATTCAGTGCATACAACTTCCTAGTATTGTAAGATATTGATACTCAACATTTTATAATATTATTCACATTTCTCAAATTCTATTTTAACAGACTTCGTCAACATTTTCGTCTATTCTCCCAAATACAAGCTATTTTTAACTCTCTTATCAACTCCACTTCTACTCTTTCAACTTCTCCAAAAAATATATATATATTTAACTCTTTTCGACTCTATTTCGAAAACTCTACCTATTCTTTCTCATATTTTTATCCACAGTACTCACTTCCAATCTTAAGATGCACAGTGCAATAAATATGTCCGATGGAGTTATACGCCTCGCACGTGTAGTCACCCTCGTCGGCTTCCGTCACTTCCGTGAAGTTCAGCCGGAGCGTGCCTTCCCGGGACTCGGCTATTAGTCTGTGGATAATAAGATAAACATTTTAACGGATTTAAAACGCGATTTATTTATTATAATACTATCATCAAATACAAGAAATCAATAAGAAAATAAATTATGTTATTCATCTTCAAAAAATATGGAAAAAATATGTTTTTTGATATAACAATCAAATAAATGATCAATTGTCGACCAAACTGCAATTATGTATTTTTGGTTGTTCTGTAGCTTCTCCTTTTACATTTTTCTTGTTTTTGTGAAACAAGATGTATAACTTTGGACGACTATTAATGTTACTTTTGCTGATGTGGGGACCTTTTTTGGCATCAATGTCCAATTTGTATTTTAACCGTTTTTTTTTACTTCTTCTTTGTTTTGGTATCAAATAAATGAAATTTAATTTGAAATTACTTTTTAATGTGAAACTTCTTAAAGCGCGTTGAGCATATAATTTCAAGGTCATGTCATGGCAATACAGTCACGTAATATAATAAGGCGACGATTTTAGTATCTTTACTGACCTGGTGCCAAGCACGACTTCCCTGCCGGCCTTCAGCCACCGGCCACTGGGCACGGGGCTGCCGGACGCCACGCACTGCAGGGCGAAGGGCCGGCCCAGCGGCGCGCACGTGTTGGGGGGCAGCTTCTGCAGCCACTCGGGCTTCGCCCCGCCGACCTCCTCGCCGGTGCGGACCGGTGTCGTGCAAGAGGACGGTTCGGATTTACCTGGAATTAAGTAATGTTTGAAATATTCTGTTTTTAAAAACTACTAATTCATTTGTAGAGACACTTTACATATTTCATCTAGTTAATAAGCATTTTGTTTTAAATAAACTGTGCAACGATAAATACAGTTAACGACTAGAATTTTTCGTATACTGCGTTGCAGCTTTTTGAAAATAAACTTGATAGATATATTGTTAATATTAATTAATATTAAGTTATAAGTGATTTCAAAAATTCACATAAGCAATTGAAAATAAAAAAAGACCGAAATAATTGCGATTTATTCATTATATTATTAGCTGGCATTTTAAACACTTTACAGTGAGCGTGGTCGGTTATAAACACTGATACCCAATTTAATCTCTATCAAGACAAATTAATATAAATTCTTTAAAAGTAAATAAAAAAGCACTCACCAGCCGAATTAACAGCAATAATCCTAAACTCAAAGTCAGCCTTTTCGCTCAAGTTGAGCGCAGTGAAGCTGGTGTCCATAACGTTGTAGTCGTTGCATTTCACCCATATCGAGCTAGATAGCTCCCGACGCTCAATGATGTAGCCCGTTATACGAGCACCTGGGAAAAAAGTTTTATTATTTAATAATATTTAGGTAGGGTACCAAAGAAAAGGGCATGTTAGTTTGTTTATTGCACGCCTCATAAGCGAAGCGTTGAGGTGGGTACTACTGTCACTTCGCGCAAAACATCTGATTTTTCAAACTTAAAATGTCTTTATGTATCATACATTGCACTTGTAAGATAATACATACACACACATATTAAGAAAAAACACTATTTTTAACGTTCATGATATTTTTGATGTCATTTTTGTTATTTAAACTAGTTAAAAAACAGTTTAAAAAAGTTCTGTCTTGGACGTCCGTGTGTCTGTATGTGCGGATCCTTTTTCTTGTTAACACGATAGCGACCGAAATACTTTACTAATCGAGTCTTTTTTTTTCTCTTACGCTTGAGTATGCTCAGGAATAGAACCCTTTCATTTTTCAGGGTCTGATTCGATGTGGTTTAATTGTTATTAAATAAACAAAAATAATAATTAATAAATATTTATTAAAAAAAAATTATGAGGCGTGCACTTTTGGATTTTCCAAATTATTTAAATCTATAACATACTGCTTACAAGATAATGCATCGTATTTTGTTAAATTATTATATTTAAAAGATCTTTTGTTACTCGATTTCAAAAACTTTTATAATTTTTACAAGTGCTTATTATGGGTTCGGTAAGGTTTGATTTATTTAAAAACTACACGAAATTTCAAAGTAAATTGTCGGGATGTTACGGATTACAACTTCTCAACCGATTGATCGATACAATCTCGCGAGTTAGGTCATTATTTTGCGGTTTTTATAATCTTACAGCGACAGATATCAACACTCAACATACAGTTTAAGAAATTAAATCAAAATAAATAAGTATGAATGAATGAATGAATAAGTAAACTTCTCAACCGATTGATCGATACAATCTCGCGAGTTAGTTCATTATTTTGCGGTTTTTACAATCTTACAGTGACAGATATCAACATACAGTTTAAGAAATCAAATCAAAATAAACAAGTATGAATGAATGAATAAGTAATATATTAACTTACCACCATCGCTCTGCGGCGCATCCCAAGCCACATCCACGTAGTTCCTGCCCACGCGCAGCACACGGGGAGACCGGGGAGGTGATGGAGGTGCCGCACGACCACGGACCTGGGGACATACACACATTTTATTGAGTTTCAATGTATGTATATGTATGTAAATAATTATAATGTATGTTCGGATGGAATCTTGTAACGCATTTTTAAATGAAATGAAATGAATTGAATTTATTTGCAAGAAAAGTTTTTTTTAAAGCAGATATCGTGGGCCTAGGGAAAATAATATAACAAGTATTTTAATATCCTACAATATGTGTATGTTCGGGTGAATCTTGTTACTCAATTTTGAAGCAGATATCTTTAACCGATTGGGTTGAAAGAAAAATATCCATTAGATGACTGAAATGCACAGAAATTATAACGTGTGACCCTGTGGTGTGACCAGTAATGTTACTGATTTACACATTTTTCACTGAATTTTTAGGGACAAGTAGGTGATCAGCCTTCTGTATCCTGCCCGACCGAGATTTTTTTTCTTCGTCTTCACCGGGAGTCGAACCCAAGATTACTTACGCTTACACGTTAATACTAAGCAGGCAGTCGAAGAAATGTGTTTTATAAAAAAATTACGTACCTTGAATACTTGTGACGAGGCAGAGTACTTGCTGAATCCGGCTGCGTTCTTAGCGCGTACACGAAATTCGTACTCGTGGCCCGGTTCTAGGTTGTATGCCTGTAAGTTTGAAGTATATTTGCATTTAGCATAGTTCTTACAATATAATATTACATTTACACATAGTATAAATGTTACAATTATTGATCTTATTAGATAGCTTTCTATTATCTGTTTTACACATATTATAGCAAATTCACTAACAGTTATTTTTGTGCTATACATTTGAAAAAAGTTTTGTTCAATAAAAATAACATACCTATATATTTTATTAAATCATATTTTAAGGACAAGGATTTGAACCTATCCAGATTTTTTCAACCAACAAATGTAAATAAAAAATTATTACGCACACTAAAAAGCAACTATTAATTAATGTTTATATTTTAATCTTCGTTGATTTAAAATAAAAAAAAATTAATTCCACTTACTCAATCGATACCAGAAAAAAAAAAAACATCACATTTAAATACCTCCAACATCACGTACCTGATAATTACAGTCCTTAACTAGATAATCAGCGGCAGCCCAGACCGCATCCCTGACATCCCGGAACTCCACCTTGTACCCCTGGATACGGGCCCCGCCGTCGGAGCGGGGACGGTCCCACACCACTGTGGCCGTGGAACCGTCCCAGTCCGTCACGCGGGGCACGCCCGGGGCGTCGGGGATCGTGAATGGGAACTGGGGGACAAAAAATTGATAAATGAAGAAGAAAAAACATTAATTTATATAGGTAAGTAATAATTAAAAAAAAGAACCTAAAACAAAACCTTGTATAAAATGGACTGTCCACTCAGTGATATGAGAATCTAAGCACTTTTGTGTGACTTAGATTCAATGAAAAAGGTTATGCAGAAAAAATACTGGGTAACCAGTTTTCTATAAAATAATAACTTGTGAACCACATTTAAGCAAATAAAGATTTATTTATTTTTAACAAATGGCATATAAATTAATGGATTAACAAAAAATATTGAGAAACAAAAGACGGTTGAAAATAGCTCGATAGAAGAAAATTTTGATAAACAAGATAACTAGCACAGATTGAATCCAGTTCAAAATTAACTGAAATAACTTTTTAAAGACCTGGCTAAAAAAATGGTTGTAACTTGTAAAATTAGTACAATTTTGCAAATTTAATTAAAATTAAAAGGAGAAAGAGAATACACAGTAGCGATAAATATTATTGTGGCAAATAGTACCATTTAAAAAAGTGGGTAGGACCATTTAAAATGAACAAACCTTGGCAATAACATGATCGTCCATGGTGAGCGGTTCAGAGACTCCATATTGGTTCTCAGCTCGCACACGGAACAAGTATTTGCGGTTCGGCTCCAATCCCATCACGTTGTAGTGGCAACTGCGCACAAATGATGACGCCTTTGACCATACCTATGAGAAAAAAAATATTTTAGTGTCATAATTTGGGAATTAAATAGCTTAATTTTGACATAGGTCACTTAAAAATGTTCTTATACTATGAGGAGTGCTTCTTATTCTATGTAATTAAAAAAAAATTGCATTGAAATAACTAACTTGTACAAATAATTAACTTAGATACTATTAATATACATATATTGGGACTTCAACTCAGCATAACATAAAAATACAACAGATTTTTACAAATATTTTTTCATTATGAATTAATTATAAAATAGCTATGTAAATATTACAGCCCATGTCTAATGCATAAGTTTCATTTCAATTCGAATTTTGAGACTTCACAATAACTTAACTATGATGTAGAGTCTAAAATAGTCAAATTACCTTTACTTTATAACAAAAATATACTTACGCCAGTATTATCCATCTTTTCAACGATATAGTTAGTAATTGGTGAACCACCATCGTCTAGCGGCGGTTTCCACGACACAGTGCAAGTGTCTGGTGTGATGTCAGACGCTTCCATTGGTCCGACTGGCGGCGATGGTCTGTCTACTACCAGAACCTAGAAAAAGTAATTGTTATTAGAATAAATTAATAAAAAGCACTAGAGGTGAATGAAGTAAACGTAATAATGTTAACTGTTGCATATACACACACAACTTGGCTTTCAGGAAATTTTTATTTATGTCAAATAGTCAAACTATTTCGATAAATATTGAAGTAGCAATTTTGTTACAGCAGCCTTTTTGTCACGGTTAAAATAACAAAATAACAAATTGATCAAAAATGAAATCTGCAAATTTTACAAATATAAAACGTTGCATATTTGTAAAATTTGCAGATTTTGTACAATTAATAATATTATCAATTTGTAAAACTTTCTTATCTCAGAATTATATTAATGAAACCCTGTTGTTTATATGTGTTGACTTATATTACACATTGAATTTATAAGAACGTTAAGTTTTATGTTTCTGTTTATAATTTGTATTTTCGATATTTTTAAGAAACTATGTACATATTATCAAACTCACCCTGCAAGTTCCACTGTCAGAACCTTCGCTGTTCACCAGCTTCACGGTGTATGATCCAGTGTCTGATCGCTTCGCGCTCGAGTTGATGAAAACGGTATCGATGTCAGACGTTATGAATCGTATGCGGTGGTCTGGGAACACTTCGTCTGTGTTCACTATCCATGATACCTGCAAGATTTAAATATGTTTAGAGAACACAATTTTGCATAAAATAGTAAATTTTGAAACTAAGAGCTAGCGCGCACGAGCAACTTTGTCTCCGCAACTATTTTGTCTCCGCAACTATTTTGTCTCTCCATCCATGAGCTAGTATGAAAGTGCGCGCACGTAGCGACGCAACTCCCCATACAATTGATGGGAGAGACAAAATAGTTGCGGAGACAAAGTTGCTCGTGCGCGCTAGCTCTAATAGAAGAATTATTATTAAAGATTTTTTTGTAACCCATTAATTGTAGTTCATCGTGTTGTTTTATATGACAATAAATTTCTTTCTTTATTTAAATTTACAAAACTTTAAAGAAGTTCGTGTTGCCGTCATAAGAGTAATTTCAAGTTTGTTAATTTTATGCGATTTAACGATTGTTATATATTATGTTTTATTAACATAGTGAACATTTAAGTTCATAAATAGTGAATAATTTGAATTATGATAATTACCTTCGGCCTGGGGTTGCCAGTAAACGGCACAGTGATCTTGATTTCTTCGCCCGCGATAACAGTGATGTCCCGCAGGCTGAGGTCGCTAGTGATGCGCGGCGCGTTGGGCGGAGCGCACGCTCTGATGGCGTCCGAGCTTGCTGAGTACGGCCCTTGTCCTGCAGCATTCACTGCGGACACGCGGAACTCGTATTCATGGTTCTCGATCAAACCGGTCACTTTGTAAGTCGTGTCCGGAATATGCGCGTGCGACGCTTTCGTCCATTTGTCTTCTGTTATCAACCTCTTTTCGAGGATGTAGCCCGTGATAGGTGAACCGCCGTCGTGACGCGGCTTCGACCACGTAACTGTGATAGAAGATTCCGTTGTTTCCACCGATCTCGGTGCACCCGGTGCGCCCGGAGGATCGAACGGATGTCTAGCCTTAATCGGTTCGAGAGTCTGTGCCGGTTCAGATTGGCCGTACTGGTTCTCAGCCATGACGCGGAACTCGTAGCTCCTGCCGACGGACAAGTTCTTCACGCGTAAGAACGGTGTCGTGACGTAACCGGAAACCTTTGTCCAGGTCGGAGTTCTAGCTTCACGTTTCTCGACGACGTAGTTGGTGATTTCACCGCCGCCGTTGTCCTTTGGCGGGTTCCAGTACAAGGTGAGCGCTTCACCTTCAAATTCATCGGCGCGCAAGTTCTCTGGTTTTCCAGGTCTGTCGAGGACGCGCACGTTGATTGTAGCCGTGTCGTATCCTGATGGGTTGCGTAGTTGCAAGCGGTATTGACCGCCGTCTGATCTCCTCGCGTCTTTAACAACAAGTGACGCCGAGTCAGGTGTAAGTTTCTGGAATATTCTGGAATCTCCTTCAACATCAAGCAGATTGTCATCCGCGAACCACGATGCGGTAGGCTGTGGATAGCCAGTGTATGGCACGTGGATAGAGAAGTCTTCTCCGGCACGTACTGTGATATCGCGTACACCACCGAGATCCATGCAAGGTTTGTTAGGTTGTTCAGCGATAGTGATGTCAGCAGTTGGTTTGCTAGGTTCTGATTTACCAACATCGTTAACTGCAATGACTCTGAACTGATATTCTTCACCTTCTTTGAGTTTGGGCACAGTGTGCACGAGGCTAGGAATAGGCTCAGTGTTGACGTCCTTCCAGTCCTTATCGCCCTTGGCTTTCTGTTGAATGATGTATCCCTTGATCTTAGATCCACCATCAGATTTAGGTGGTCTCCATGAAAGCGTAACTGAGTCCTTTGTAACTCTGTCTGGTTTGGGCGCTTCCGGAGCGCTCGGTTTAAGTCTTTGTGTTTCAGCAACAATAGATTCTGTCGGTTTGCTGGGTTTGCCGGGACCGGCTTCATTAACAGCAATAACACGGAATTCATATCGGTTACCTTCACGTAAGTCTTGTACTGTGTAGCACGTGTTCGGCGTGGGGTAGTTGTTAACCTTAATCCATTCGCCTCCACGTTCTCTCTTTTCAACATAATAGCCAGTGATGGGTCTTCCTCCAGTGTTTGTAGGAGGCTCCCATTCGAGAGAGCAGCTGTTTGCACTATAGCCTGTGATCCTAGGCGTATCAGGCGCATCTGGTGGATCGTATGGCGATTTAGCAACGATAGGTTTGCTTTCCAATGGTTCAGAAATACCGTATAAGTTCTCAGCGCGTACTCTGAACACATATTTCTTGCCCTCTGTTAAGTTCTTAACGTTAAACGAGCATTTAGGACAGAATCCAGCGACTGTACGCCAGTCGTTGACGCCAAATTCAGCAACCTCGACAATGTAGCCAGTAATTTCGCTGCCACCGTCGTCTGTAGGCGGATGCCAAGTAAGGCTTATAGTGTCGTGTGTCACAGGTGTGCAAGACAACGGGCCCTTTGGTGGACCTGGTTTGTCTACAACAATAACTTCAATATCAGCAGAATCTTTACCGTGATCGTTGGATGCTGTGATTGTGTATTTGCCAGCATCGTCTCTTGTAGATTTTTCAATGCTAAGTTTAGTGATGTCAGGTGTTGTTTCGGAGGTAAGTCTATGCGAAGGAACCAACGGAATAGATCCCTTTGTCCATGAGATAGTCGGTGTGGGTGCACCGGCGATTGGAATGTTAATATTGATCGGTTCACCCGCACGGACCTTAATCTTGCGGCCAATCAAGTGGTCTAAGCTCAATTTAGGTTTCTCCTTCATTGGCTTAGCGATGAACACGTTAGATTCATCAGAAGGCTGACCAGCACCAGCTGCGTTAACAGCTGAAACTCTGTATTCATATTGATGGCCTTCTTGTACTCTTTCATCCTTATATTCACTGTTTCTGACAGGTTCTCTGTTTACCTTGATCCAGCGACCCGTAGCTTTGTCTCTCCTTTCGACATCATAGCCAATTATACTGGATCCACCGTTTGAAATTGGTGATGACCATCTAATTTTAATGTGATCCTTATCAGCGGAAACCAATTCAGGTTTGCCTGGCTTGCCGGGTACTGTGTATTGATTCTTAGCGACCACAGGCTTGTCAGTAACAAGTGGCTCTGAGCGACCTTGCAAGTTTTCAGCGAATACTCTGAATTCATATTTAGTACCTTCTGCAAGACGCGGTACAGTCGCATGTGTATTGCGTGGGTTAACGTATGTAACAGCAGGTACCCAGCCACCTCCGTGAGTCAAATCTCTCTTTTCAATGACGTAAGCAGTAAGTTCACTGCCACCGTTATCTTTAGGTGCTTTCCATGATAACGTAACAGATTGTGCAGTGATTTCTTCGTATTCGAATGGCGCTTGCGGTGGGCCGGGTACGTCAAGTACGATCAGCTCGAAGCTGCCTTCATCTGCACCGGAGTCGTTCTTCAGTGAAAGATGATATTTACCAGCATCTGACCGCTTGCAGTTCACAGTGTGAATAATTGTGTGATGGCCGACAGATGTAACTGTAGTCCTCTCGTTTGTAACGACTGGTTTGCCATCGCAGGTCCATTTAACTTCAGGGATAGGTTCACCAATGAAGTCCACGTCCAAATGGAAAATAAGACCAGCCTTGATAGTGATCTCCTTAAGTGGCGTGAGGATTTTAGGTGCCACGAATCTATCTTTAGCTGTAACAATATCGGAAGGCTCGCTGGGTTCAGATTGCCCTGCTTGGTTCACAGCGATCACTCTGAACTCGTAATCTTGTCCTTCAACTAGATCTGGTACAGTCGCCTTGTTCTTGTTAGGCGGCACGTGTGCAGCATTTACCCAGTAGGGGCTGCCCTTTTCTTTCTTTTGAATAATATAACCAGTGATAGGCGAGCCTCCGTCAGATTTAGGCGGTGTCCATTCCAAGTCAACGTGGCTCTTGCTCCAGTCTGTAGCTTGCGGTTTGCCAGGAGCAGATGGCTCATCGAATTCATTCTTCGCAACAATTGCACGATCTAATTCCAAAGGTTCAGATTGTCCAATAGCATTCACAGCGCTAACTCTGAACAAGTATTCTTTCTTGTGAATGAGCCTGGTCACTTGGTGTGATAAGAATGTGCTCATACCAGCATCTGACCAGGTACCACGCGACAGATCCATCTTTTCAATAACGTAATGCAAGATTGGTGAACCACCATCATCGAGTGGCACCTTCCATGATAGCGAGCATGAATCTTTTGTAACATCCGATACAACCAACGGTTTCTCTGGTCTCGCCGGTTTGTCCAAAACGATAACTTGAGCGGAGGCCGAGCAAACACCTAAGTCGTTCTTGAGGGTCAACTTGTAAACGCCTCCGTCCGAACGCACGGAGAATGGAATGTCTAATATAACCCTGTTGTGTAGAATTTGAATGTCGATTCTGTCGGACGGTTGAACGGGTTTGCCGTTGATCTGCCATTCGACGGTCGGTTTAGGAGATGCCTCTATCGGGATCTCGTATTGAATCCTCTGTCCGGCTTTAACGGTCTTATCTGATAACAGAAGTTTATCGAATGTCGGTGCACAGAATCTCGCTTTAGCGACTTGAGGTGTAGACGCGTCACTGGGCTCACCGTTACCGGCTTTGTTAACAGCGATAACTCTGAATTCATATTCCTCTCCTTCTTGCAGTCCAGGTACCGTTGCCGTTGTTTTGTTTCCAGGTACGGTAGCGGCCACTTCCCACGGGCCGTATTTCTTTCTAGCTTCGATAACGTAGCCAGTGATCGGTGAACCGCCGTCCTTCTTGGGCGGAACCCATTCGATATCCATGTGATCCTTGTCCCAGTCTTTAACAACGGGAGTGCCGGGTTTATCCGGTGTGCCGTAGGGATCTTTAGCGGTGATCGGCTCCTGGCCGACCAATGGCTGAGATTCACCTTGTTTGTTGACGGCGCGGACGCGGAAGTTATAGTCGTGACCTTCGATGAGGTGATCGATGCGAATGTGGCATCCTTGCACCTCACCAGCTGGAATCCAGCGCAAGTTCTCTTGGTCCATCTTTTCGACGACGTAATGAGAGATTTCGCAGCCACCGTCGTCTTTGGGCGGCCTCCATCTCAATGTGCAACCAGACTTTGTAATATCGTCCGCACGTAGCGGGCCTTCAGGCGGAGCGGGGACGTCCATGACGAGAATCTTGACGGTTGCCGTATCCGTTCCGTTAATATTCTTCGCTTTAAGAGTATATGTTCCAGTATCAGCGCGTTTCGCGTCCACCACCCTGATCTTGGTGGAGTGATCATCATTGGTGACCTTGACTCTATCGCTGTTGAAGACGAGGTTATCTTCGTGCAGCCACTCTTTAGTGGGCGTGGGCTCGCCGGCGACGGGCACGTCGAGCTCGAAGTTCTGGCCGACCTTGACCTTGATGTCGAACATGAAGTTGCGGTCGATGTGCGGGGGCAGGTTCTTGGGGCGCGCGGTGTGGGGGGCGGTGCCGTCGCTGGCCACGCCCTTACCGGCCTTGTTCACGGCGCGCACGCGGAACTCGTACGTGTTGCCTTCTATCAGGTCTGGGACCTTGGCGGTTGTTACGTCGCCCTCGATCTGGAAAATAGTTCAAGTGTTAGATCATAGATGTCACTTTTTATGCGTGAAATCATATTATTTAACTATAATGTTATGTTTTATGCAGTGCAGACAAGCATTTTATTAGAAAGGTCACAATAAAGATACAAGAAAAACATTAATAGAAGCCAGAACTTATACTCCTTTATAAAAATTACTTGTCTACTTATTATTCGCTACTACTGTCAGCTCTTAATTCATAAGATATCAATCAAAAACGAAAACTAGCTCAAACAAAAAGATAATTTTTGCAAAATTTCTGTTATTACACGTTTTAGCTGCATTACTTTTAATTATTATAGTAAAACTATTTACTGACACTTCAATAAGGTAATTGCCGAGCTAATTTTAAATAGTTTAAATATGCCAAGCCATGGACAATAATTCTGACAGAAACAAGACAGGATTTCGATTTTTTACATTTTCTATTCGATTAATAATATTAGATTTTTATTGTATTTTGCTATTCATTTTTGTACATACTCTGTTTATCTTACTATACCTGTACCTATACCTATTTTATGTTAATTTCTGTGTGTGCAATAAAGAATTATCTATCTAGATAGATAATTCTTGGATAGATAAGATAGATTAGAATAGATTAACAATAATTAATAATCACCTGAGCACACTCCTCCCAATCCGGTGCGAATCGGTCCTTCTTCTCAATAACATAACCCGTGATGGGAGCACCACCATCACTATCTGGTCTGGTCCATTCCAACTCAACGAAGTCTCTGTCAAAGTCCTTAATACGTGGTGTTCCTGGTTTGCCCGCCACGTCGAAGGGATTCTTAGCTTCCGTAGCGTGGGGTGTTGTGAGCGGTTCGGATTTGCCTTGCCTGGTGAAAAAATATATTTTATATTACTAAACGTGTTATAATTAAGCGTTTGGTGGTAAGTAAAGAGAAGTAATTTTTAAGTATTTTTTTAATATTATGTTAATTGTAATGTTTATCAGCAAATACAAACAAGATATAATAATATATTGTGAAAAAGCTTTCCTAAAATAAATAACACAACATATGAAATAGGATATTTAAAGTAACAGTTATCGACAAAAATTAGTTTTACAGAAAATCATATTATAATCATATGTTTATCATGTATTGCTGCATAACAAACAATACGTGATAAGATTATAAGTTAAACTACAAATTGATTCATTAAATAAATCAAAAGGATAAAATTCTGCCACTTTTAGGGCCGATTTTTCAATGCTTGGATAAAACTTATTTGTCGAATAATGTATAAAACTACCATTTTAAAAACGTATTCTAATTGCCCGTATTTGACAGTTTACGTGACATTTTAATATTATCGTGTAATACTTTATTGGACGGATAAGTTTTAACCAAGGATTGAAAAATTGGCCCTTATTAGGTAGAATATTATAAGCAGTATAATTAAAAATGCCTTCTCAAACCATATTCTTTAACCCACCTGTTAACAGCGCGAACTCTAAACTTGTACTTATGCCCAGGCTGTAGACCATCCACCGCCAAGCTGGTCACAGGACCATCAGTCTCCCCAGCGGTGACCCATCTTCCAGTGGCTTCATCCATACGTTCCACCACGTATTTGTCAATTGGCTGACCACCATCGTCGGAAGGTGGGTTCCAGGATAGTTTAGCGCCGTTTGCGTGTACATCTGATACCTGAAAAATGTGTTAAATATTTAATTTTGTTAAGATTGTTTTGTTAAGTTAAGTGGTAAATGTTAAAAATACTATGTAATGACGATTCGAAAGTGCTACTAAATAGTAGTCTAATTGAATAAATGAATGTTTGAGTTTGGTTTTGAGTTTTGAGTTTTGATGTGTGCAGATATGGATGGTAAAAAATAGATCGTTTTTAGTTAGTATCGATATGCAGATTGGCAAAGCAAATGATGAAAAAGAAGAAAAATTTAGTAAGTTACATATAGGAATTTCAGAATTCACATAATGGGATACTTTGCAACCAATCTTTTTTTTTATAAAAATCACAATGATTAGAATTCCTACTTATTTTAGCCGATTTATGATAACAAGAAGTATCTAATAACTCACTGCTTAAATTGACCAATATTATTGAAAATTATAATCAAATCCTTAATTAATTATCTATATAAGTATTTATTTAAAATTATATATTTATGTTTATCAGCCATCTGGTTACCATAACACAAGCGAAAAGCTTAGTATGGGATCAGATCGTGCCGTGTGTGAAAATTGTCCTGAAATATTTATTTATTTATTTATTCTTACCTTAAGAGGGCCTCCCGGCGGGCTTGGAACATCTAGCACAATAACCTCAACCTCAGCAACATCCTTGCCATTGCTGTTCTCAGCGGTTATGGTATACCGACCACTGTCAGATCGTCTTGCTGACTTGCAAGTGATCTTAGTGTTGTAATCTGAGTGCTGTACTTTGACGTCACCGCCAGATTTGACTTCCTTTTTGCCGAGGAACCATTTTGTTTCGGGCATCGGTTCTCCGGATACCTAAATTGAATTATTGGTTATTAAATTTGATATTTTGGAGCTTATGGCATTCAAATCTTTTAAACATTTTCATGGGTTAGTTACCGTTATAAATATGTTATTTAATATGTTAATACGTTATATGTAACGTATTTTGAAACTGTGTAGATATCATTTGGTACGCTCTGCGTGGCAAAAATAGCTCGATAGATGTTAGTCTGATATGTATCATTCTTCAAGAGCTTCCTAGTGACTGATTATAATTTTGATTAATCAAATCATGATAATTTATTGATAGGAATAATTTCCATATGTTAGTAGCAGTTCTGTAGTGCTAAATTGCAATACTATTTACTTTTTTTTTTAATTACATTGCAGTACTAATTTCATAAATCATATTTTCGAAAAACTCGTCTATTGAAAACGATACAATTTTACGAATTTATTATACGCACGTTCCATACATCTAAATATTACTAAATCAGTCTTAATACAAAACAAACTTATACTTCACAACTACCACTATTTATTTATTTATTTATTGAAGTGAAACTTCTTTATCGGGGTTGGAAAAAAAATTAGTGTAACATTTTTTCGTTACGCGCCATCTTGTTTTTAGTTATCCCTACCATGCGTGATTGACGTATTTCTGTAAAGTTCCATATATAGTAAATTATTTTTTGAAAAATAAGGTCGTAAAGAAGTTTCACTTCTTACGTGTGTACACTAGTACCTACACGCACACATTTTTTTATTTCTTCACTTTTATAACCATTTTAAAACCTCACCTTAACATCAAACGCGAACTTCTGTCCGACCTTGATCTTGATATCAATAAGGTTGGTCCTATCAATCTTGGGCGCCATGTTGCGTGGTTTGGCGACTATTGGATGCGTGCTGTCACTGGGTTCTCCAGGACCGGCTTTGTTTACTGCGCGTACGCTATAATTGTAAATAATGTGTGAATAATATGAAAAAATTGTTATTAAAATGTTTTGTAAAAGAAAATAGACATTTTTATTATTTATGTTCTACGGAAGCCAACAAAAATGTGTTAAATAAAAATTAGTGAATAGTTTCATACATTTTGTTCACTTAAGTTTTAAAAAGTTGAAGCTTTTTTATGAAACCATACGTAGCAATAAATGCTAATAGCTACAGCGCAGCGTTACTCATAGATCAGGTTCGAAGGACCATTTGTAATAATCTCTCTGAGAAAGCAGCGTGATAGAATCGAAAATTTCTACAACATCAGTTCTCTACTCTACTACTATATTTTTAAACAAAATTACTTTAGTATATTCCTTTTTTAAATTTACTCGAGTACATATTTTAGAGCTCATCATAATGAACAAATCGCATTATATCTGCCAAAAATTATAAATATCAACCTACCGGAACTCATAAGTCTGTCCTTCAATCAGGTCCGGCACGGTACAGGTGGTCTTATCAGCTGGTACCTCCAACGCCTTCTCCCAGTTGCCAAACTTATCCTTTTTCTCCACAATGTACCCTTCGATGGGGGCTCCGCCATCTTCCCGGGGCGGAGACCACTTGAGGTCCACGTGGTCCTTGTCCCAGTCTGTGACTGAAGGCGTGCCGGGGGCACCTGGAAGAAATAATTTAGGGTAAAAACTATTTGGACACGGAATAATGTTAAGTAAATATTGGTAGTAAAAAAATTGTTATGGGTATTGATATAAAGATTGTAATACATCACAAGACTCACAATCGCGTATTCGATTCGGTCATCCGTTAAAAATGTGTTGTATTAAACATTCATGGAAATTGACACCTTATGTCTTGGCAGTAATATTCAAAGTGTAATGTATCGTTAATTGCGAAACTCTGCCTAATTTGCGCATATGCAGAGTTTGATTTCAGACAATTTTTATGCGAGATTAAGTCTCTACTTTGCTATTTACGTTAAACAATTCCTTTCGTTCAACTCGTCCCATTTTAAAATAGAAAATAGTATCTTAAAAAAAATAATTAAAAATAATATTTACCAGGTTCATCGAACGGATTCTTAGCAACAATGCTAGTCTCCGACACGAGCGGTTCGGATTCGCCCTCCGAGTTGACAGCGGACACTCTGAATTTGTATTCCTTGCCCGGGGTGAGACCGGTGACGTCACATTCTGAAAGTAAAACAATAAGTAAAAACATTGTAGTATATACATATATACATTAAAGTACATGTGGGGTAAATATCATTGTAAAATAGCAATATTTTAAACACTTTGCTTCCGAACTACTTTGCTTCAAAACTAATTTTTATTCAGAACTTTTTGCTTTTTTGTAGTTTTTGTAGTAAGTACTTTTCTTCAGAACTATTTTACTGCTGAACTACACTATTTGCTTAAGCACTAATTATATTCCAAAACTAACTTGCTTCATAACTAGGTCTTTCAAACTACAGAATTTCCGAACTACAAAACTTTTAAACTATTTTCTTCAATACTACTTTAATATTTGACTTCAGAACTACTTTCTAACTATTTTCTATTACTTTTAAACATTAGAACTACTCACTAGGCTCATCAGATCTAGCGCAAGGCACCCAGACACCGGTTTCAGTGTCCAGTTTATCGATCTGGTAGTATTCGATGGGCGCACCGCCATCGTCCTTGGGACGCTTCCACTTGAGTGTAGCGCCATCTTTGTGCACGTCTGATATCTGAAAATAATGCATCGGTTTATGTTTTAATTGCTATGATATTATTTTGATAGGATATAAATTATTGAATTTGATATTTTTGGTTTTATGGCATTCAAATGCTTTATAAATATAAATTTATAAAGAATAGAAAAAATTCGATCACGAGGCGGGACCTCTGGCGGGTCACGGGTGGCCGAGTTGGTTAGGCATCCGCCTCGGATCGGCGTGAAAGTATGCGGGTTCGAGTCCCGCCTCGTGATCGAATTTTTTCTCTTCTTTATAAATTTATATAATATAGGATATAAATTAGTAAACAATTTACATCTTAATTTTGCTGTTATAAACAGTCTACGTTTTGAAATTTTGAACTTTCTAATATAAGCTAGATAAAGTGATAAGTGATATAGAGTAAAGTTTTTACATTATTTTTAGTGCAAATTTTGTGCAAATCAAAATTTGTTTAAATGCTGTTGCTCTCAAGACGGAAACGTTTCAACTTGCATTATAAACAATGCAATACGCAGTGTTGATAGCAACATGTTGACAGCACCTTCGCAACATGTTGATTCCACTTTGTTATTAAACAAAAGTTTAGCATAAATTACCATGCTGTTCAGTCAAAGCCTGTTAGCAAAACTGAATCTGTTTCGATGATCTCCTATATTTTGTTTTGACGTGATAACGTTTTTAAAATCGTTTTAGTCGGGTGACATGTTCAGAAACTTGTGTCACACCAAAACCTCACGAGCGCGATCGCAGGTATAACGAGAGAGAGACGGACCGATCTTCCGTCTCATCTCGAGCGCTGCCACCAATAAGACGTTATCACGTAAACATCTCGATCGTAAACCTACTTTACCAACAACCAATTTTTTTTTTAATCTAGTGTTAAGTTAGTGTTAAAGCCAGTTTCTCATTCAAACGCACCTGTAATGGTCCCTCAGGGCTGGCGGGTTTATCCGTGACCAGGACATTGATGGTGACCGTGTCCTTGCCACTCGAGTTGACCGCGCTGACCGTGTACTCGCCCGTGTCGTCTCTACGCACTGGCCGGACCACTAGTTTGGTCGAGTAGTCGGGCGAGTCGATGGTCACCGCTTTGGATGGGCGCAGTGGCATGTTTTGGTATCTGTGTGTGATATTTGTGTTATTAATAAACTGTAGTGTGAATTTAGACAAAACTTGTTGAAATTTTTACTGCTAAATGGCAATATTTTATAAGAAACAGTTTCAGATATTTATTTTATTACAGAATCTAAGGATAACGATTTTCAGCAGAAAGTTATATATTTTTCACACAGTTATATATTTTGTACAGCAGAATAACAGACAGTTCTACAAATACATAAACTTCCATCTCGCTAAGGCTTTATAATCAATCAACATCATATTTCATATGTTTAATTTAATTGTATAAAAGCACGTTTTTACTTGCTTCTAGTGTACCTACATAATATTATGTTCAAAAAGATGAAAAAAATATCATGAATCATGTTTTTCACATTTAGTTTTATAGCATTGCCTTGCATTTAAATACTCAAGAAATGATAATATTTTTCTTTTTTTTTAGTATAACATACCTCCATTCAACAGCCGGAGCCGGTTCGCCACTAATAGCAGCTTCCAGCTTCAGCGTGGAGCCGGCAGATAACGTCACATCCCGGAGATAACGCCTGTCAATCTTTGGAGCCAGGAACCGTGGTTTAGCGACGAAGGTCTTGCTTGCGTCAGAGGGCTTACTCTGACCCGCTTTGTTGATGGCTATCACGCGGAATTGGTATTCGTTGCCTTCGATCAGCCTGTGAAAATGATAAGTGCATTATTGGCTTTATGTAATTTGTAGGAATGTTATAAAATGGAAACATTATAATTGTAACAGAAGTATGTCACTTTCTATAGGTTTGTATTCAAAAGTAGTAGTCGAAGTAGAAGACTAGAAGAAGTACCTTATTTACATCCATTTATAGTAGAAAGTAGTAGTAGCATCACTATTTTATCATTGTTGATAACATTTTCAAATGCTTTGTGCGTGCGTTTTAAAAAATCCAAATACTACCAAATTTATAATCCGTTTGGTAGTCACTAACTATATTACGAATAACTAGATTACTTATATGAATAACTAGCTTTCCGCCCGCGGCTTCACCCACGTTTTCAGAGAAAAACCCGTTCCAGTAGGATTTCCGGGATAAAACTTATCCTATGTCCTTTCTCGGGTATCAAAATATATCTATACCAAATTTCATGCAAATTGGTTCAGTAGTTCAGGCGTGATTGAGTAACAGACAGACAGACAGAGTTACTTTCGCATTTATAATATTAGTATGGATTAACTAGATTACTTATAAATCACTTACTACAAAAAACTCAATGAATGGTAATTCTACACAAAAACCAACATCTAAAAAGTACCTTTACAAAAAAAATGTTGCGTGTACTAGTGAACACACGTAAGAAATGAAACTTCTTTATGACCTTATTTTTCAAAAAATAATTTACTATATTATGCAACTTTACAGAAATACGTCGAATCACGCGTGGTAGGGATAATAAAAAGATGGCGCGTAACGGTAAAATGTCACGCGTAACGAAAAAATGTTACACTAAAGTTTTTTCCAACCCCGATAAAGAAGTTTCACTTCAAAAAATCATTTTTCCACACTTCTATTTCCCTCCAAATCCCTATCCCACCACGTATATCCTGCCAATCCAAACTTACCCGTTAACAGTAGCGCTAGGGGTCGGTGTATGAGTCTCCACCGCTTTCTCCCACAACGGGCTGTACTTGTCCTTCATCTCAATGATGTATCCGATGACCGGAGACCCGCCGTCCGATAGCGGAGCCTCCCACTTGAGGTCCACGTGGTTGGCCGACCAGTCGTCTGGTACTGGGGTCGATGGAGCGTCTGGTACCGCTGTGGGGACAAAACAGGTTACTTTTTAACCGACTTCAAAAAAAGGAGGAGAATATCAATTCAGCCGGTATAATTTTTTTTAACGTGATAACGTTTTTAAAATCGTTTTAGTCGGGTGACATGTTCAGAAACTTGTGTCACACCAAAACCTCACGAGCGCGATCGCAGGTATAACGAGAGAGAGACGGACCGATCTCCCGTCTCATCTCGACCGCTGCCACTGCATTATATTATCACGTAAACATCTCGATCGTAAACCTACTTTACAAACAACCAATTTTTTATTGAAATAAAATGTGCTTAAGTGATTAAGAATGAATTGGAAATATAGATTACACTCATTAAAAATGCAATGAAAACAGATTTAATACGAGTAGAGTACGATTACAAGATGGCTCTGTTTATTGCAAATAAATATTATAGTTATGGTGAGTTTTACCTAAGGGTAGTAACGAAGTTATAAATTATGATGTATAAAAAAAATTAAGATAGAGAAATATAGTTATAACGACTTTTAACTTAACGATTTGTCAACTGCAAACAAAACTATGCATCAGGAAGAGAAAGAAAGACATCGAACAAGTCAAATTTTACATCCTTCACTTAATAGTTACAATCGAAAAAAAATGTGTGCGCGCGTACTAGTGTACACACGTAAGAAGTGAAACTTCTTTATGACCTTATTTTTCAAAAAATAATTTACTATACCTATGCAACTTTACAGAAATACGTCCAATCACGCGTGGTAGGGATAAGAAAAAGATGGCACGTAACGGAAAAAATTAATGTCACGCGTAACGAAAAAAAGTTACACTAATTTTTTTTTCAACCCCGATAAAGAAGTTTCACTTGAAATAAGTTTGATTAATAACAATTATAAACTTATACTTACTGAACGGATCCTTAGCGACAATGGGTCCGAAGGTCTCTAGAGGTTCAGACTCGCCCTCCTTGTTGATCGCCTTCACGCGGAACTTGTACTCGTGGCCGGGGATCAGACCGTCAACCTATATCATAAGTTATTTATTTAAACATATTGTGTTTTAGATAGGGATATCAAAGGAGACTTTTTTTATTCAAAATTCAAGGTAAGATGGGTAGAAATGGGATAATTTAATATTATCAATAAGCGAATCTTTTTATCTTCATTCTTGAACATTTTGTCAAGATCTTTTTACTATACAGCCAATGAATTTTAATTATGTTGAAATGTTGTATATGGACAAAGAATCTTTAGAAAGATTAATTATCGATTTTTCAGCCAATTCTTCTCGTTAGAAATGACCTTCCCAATCTGTGATAATTTAAAAAAAGACGTGTGGCACTCAAGGACTGCCGCGGTAAAGCTATTGCATAGCATGCCTTCAAGCCACACCTCTGCGCCCGTCCCGTGGGGAGCGTGAGGTTTTTTCGTTACGGAATACGATTCGGTCCCCGCGCTCAAGGCCCGCGATAGAAGCTATGCAATAGCTTAAAAACTCATTAAACTACATGATTTTTATAAGTTTGATTTACCTCCATCTCAGGCACGTTCCCAATAGTCTTGCCCACGGGCAGCCAAGCGCCAGTCTCTGTGTCGTACTTCTCAACGAGGTACGCTTCGATGGGCTCGCCGCCATCATCCTTGGGACGCTTCCACTTGAGGGTACAACCTTCTTTGTGGATGTCGGATACTTCGAGCGGTCCTTCCGGCTTGTCGGGCTTGCCTGGAAGATTAAAATGAAAAATATATTTATTTAAAAACTATACATATGTTTTACACAGTTACAATTGTATTTATGTTGCACGTTTTACATACATTTGGCTTTATCTAGGTTTATAATAAAGGTTTACCAATAGTACCCACACTAGGCAAGCCTGTATCGTGGGCACTGAGACGATTATACAAAAAATTAGGTGTCCTCGGTATAATCAACTCTGATATATATATTTATTAATCTGGTACTTAAACTTTTGTTTGATGGTGAAAAAATTGATTACTGGTAATAAAGTGGAAATAGTTTGAAAGTGAAAGAGATAGGACAGTACATGGTCTAATTTATTAATATCGATGTGTAACAATTTATATATTTTATTCAAAGCATATAACATTTATTACATTATCTATGATTGTTATATATGCTATGGATAAAAAAGCGCAGTTGTTGCTGATCAAGTCCAATGATAAATTTAACTTGTCTCAAAAGGCTGATTTAATAACTGTAGGTGTTTTTTTTTAATCTCAACTTATAATTAAGAATTCCTATTCAATTCAACTATAAAATATACAACATTAACTGTCTGACATGATTCAACATTGATAAATATCCTATCTCCTTCATTTCAAACAATAATGCCCTCTCTCTATCACTTACAAACAATTTGTCGTAAGAAAAAAATTGTCAGTTTCAAAAAAAACCCTTATTAGTATGTAAATAAGGTTCATCTTCCACTGCAACTTACCAACAACAGTGATCTCGACTTCAGCGGTGTCCTGACCATACTTGTTGGTGGCTTGGATCTTGTAAGTGCCAGAGTCCTTCCTGCGCGGGCTCGAGTGTTGGTACTTGCTCAAGTAGGGCACGTTCACCACTGAAAGAGGTACGATAATATAAATAAAAGATATTTTAAAAACATATTTACTTTTTGCGGGGTTATTGTTAATACAATGTATTTTGAAAATATATTATGGGGTCCTAGAAACGAGCTGATCCATGAATTGCGGTACGATGGTATTAACAACAGATTTTTTTTGAAAAATTTTTCTAGATCACTATGATACCACAACATTTATAGTAATGCAAAGTTGTGAAAGACATGGCAATGAAAAGACTTTCTTTATTTTCGTAAGATATCTGTCTATATCGTATTCTGTTTACTGCAGATTTTTTTTTGTAACCTGCACATCCTGTAAGCACTAAATAAATATTATTATTAAAATACATACACTTAAGTCCGTTGCCACTAGTGACCATCTTGCCATTGAGCGACCAGGCCACATCCGGTGGGGGTTCGCCAGACACTTTAACGTCGAGAGATATCGGCTCGCCTTCACGCACTTTGATGCTGCGGAGGCTGCGACGGTCGATCTTTGGTGCCACTGAAATATAGAAAAAAAGTCAAATAAAATCATTTATTGCATACTTACAAACATACAAACATATTTGCAATCTTGCAATGCATAGGATCATAATGATATACATATTCAAAAAAATTATTAAAGGTAAATTGGAGGTCAAAAATAAAGAAACATAAACTTATTAAATTTATCTGAAAGACAAATAGACCCTCATAGGAAGCCCGTGTCCCAGCAGTGGGATCGTATTTGGTCTGATGATGAAAAAAGTCAAATATAAATATTATAATACCTATTTCAAATATAATACATATACGCTGAAAGGTTGAAGATAATATGTAACAAGTTTTTAGTCAATTGTGCCAACGAACTCTGTACCAATATCTCTCTTGGAGTGCTCCTTGCGTGAAGATATCAAGCCAATTAGGTAGAAAACCACTTTTATTATATACTTTTTTATATTCATATGTGCTAGCTTATAACAAACACTTATTTTTATTTTGTTTTTAATATCTGTTTGCTGCTAGCTGCCCAACAAAAACAAGTTTTTACAAAATACTCTATGATTTTCCAGTACAAAATTGGCAAAATGTGGTCGATCAATACATAAGATTCTCCTTACAGCTTACCTACTTGATATAATTATGTATAAGTTTATAACTACTCACATCTCCTAGGCTTGCAAGTGACAGACTTGCTAGCGTCACTGGGTTCCCCGGGCCCGGCTTCGTTGACGGCTCTGACGCGGAACTCGTATTCAGTACCTTCGTCGAGATTGCCAACTGTGGCTTTTTCGTTGTCATTTGGACCGACCTGTTGAAATAAAAAAATAAAAAAATCTTTATTGATGTAAAAAATAATACACTATAGTCCTCTCCACCTAAGATGATTTCTGTGACACATCGATTTTTGACACGTGTAGAGATGTCGGTTACTGAAATCGTATCAATTGTTTCCGATAATCGATAATATTCTATATGGAAATGAAATCGATTTGAATAAAGTACCAAAATTAGTTTTTTCGACATTTCGCCAACAATTAACTAAGGAAACTTAGCAAACAACAGTAACAAAAAGTCAACAATAACAATTAGTAACAATAACAGAATACCACGTAAAGTATCAATATAAAAATGCAACTTGTATACAAGGCTGACGCACTCGTACAGACGATTGACTCGATTGACAAACGATCACAAGATGGGCGCCGATTATATGATTTTCCAACTCTATGATTTTTCAACGATCCATTTCATGTACACGAATTGCGTAGGTATTATATTTTTGTGTTATTTTATTTTATTTTTCATTATATTAAACTAAACAATACTATTTTTTATTTATAAGCTTACGATGTTTCATTTTTTTATTTTTGGTAATAATGCCGCCATAAAAAAAAATATTATGCACTAAAATTATTTTGGCTTTTTAAACATAAAATACGTAATTCGGAACACGATGAAGTGTCACAGGAATCATCCTAGTTGAAAAGGACTATAATATCTGACGTGACATGTTGTGACGTGACGTGTTTTGTTGTTACGCGACGTGACGTGTCGTGTCGTGACGTGTTGTTACGTGACATGACATGTCGTGACGTGTTGTTTTATATATATCATGTGTGTTGTAAAATTTTATAATTTATTTTTATTGTGTACTAACCTCACAGGCCTTCACCCACTTGGGCGATCCGACCTCCCTCTTTTCAATGATGTATCCAGTGATGGGAGCGCCGCCATCTTTGATCGGCTTCTGCCACTTGAGGTCCACGTGGTCCTTGTCCCAGTCGACCACTTCCGGTGTTCCGGGCTTGCCGGGCTCGTCTGGAAATTAATTTTAAGGTAATTTAATGGAAGATTCCAAATTGATTCATCTTTTATTTTATATTTAGTATGTATTTTATGATTATTTTACGATTTATAGCATATCAATTACAAACTTTTATAACCTTATATAACTTGTGTAGGGTCGTAGTTCCAACTTTTATCACGCTTGTTTTCACTGATTGACTATTTTTTATCATTACAGAAGCTCACAATGTACCTCAATAATTATTATTCAATAAATCCAATTTATATTTATTTTATTTTATTTCCAAATATATTTCTATATGCAATTTGGTAGAGAGCTAAATTATAATCTGGTATAGCCCATATGCTACTTTTTATCAGGTACATAGGGCATTATTTCTAGCTAGTATCAATACCAAGCAACTTACCGAACGGATTCTTAGCAATAATCGACTGTTCTCCCTCTAGCGGTTCCGAAACACCCTCATTATTGACCGCAGACACCCTGAACTTGTACTCATGCCCTGGCACCAGGTTCTCTACCTCAGCCTTCGGATCCTTGGTCTTCATGGCCGGGAGCCATCTACCGGTTTCTGTGTCCAGTTTCTCTACAAGGTAATGGTCGATTGGAGCACCGCCATCGTCGAGCGGTGCGTTCCATTTGAGCGTGCAACCCTCTTTGTGCACGTCGGATATCTGGGGAGAATAATTTAACATTATTTCAATGAGTTAAGCAAAGTTTTTTGTTGTTTTTACTTTGTTATGAAAGCAAAACATGAATAAGCGAAATCTAATTCGAAACTAATTGCACCATAAAACGAGAAATAAAAAATAACTGCTGCAAATCGTCATCTTATAAATTAACCCCCTCCTGTTAGTCTTAGCGTGATGATATATAGCCTATAGCCTTCCTCGATAAATGGGCTATCTAACACCGAAAGAATTTTTCAAATCGGACCAGTAGTTCCTGAGATTAGCGCGTTCAAACAACAAAGAAACAAACTCTTCAGCTTTATAATATTAGTATAGATTGGATAATCGTGTATTACTCGATCGTAATATTATTCTAGCGGATCAATAAGATATTGGTCAAAATTTAAGATTTCATAAGCCTTTTTTAAATTTTCATAAGCAATATTTTACCAATACTATCTATATATTAAACTACCGTCATATCGTTAAAAAATTTTACTCTGTCCAGGTTAAGTTAAACTCTATTTCTTTTTGAACTTTCTACCAAACATTTTCTCACCTTCAAAGGCCCCTCAGGTTTAGCGGGCACATCCAGGACAATAACTTGTATAGTGGCTTCATCCTTGCCGCTGCTGTTCTCAGCCTTCAGCACATATGTACCGCTGTGCTTGCGTGACGCGACAACCACGGATAGCTTCGTTCTGTAGTCTTCTGCGTCTACTGTGAGGTCTTCCCGGGTCGAGAGACGCTCTTTGTTGTGGAACCTGGTTATTTTGGGGGTTTTTAGTATGCAGTATTTATATAGATGAAATAATATTATGTATATGAGTTGTAAAATATGATAATAAATTAGATACGAAAATGGTAAAATATAAATGCTATAAATAATCAGGAGTCATTTTAATGTGAGATATTCGAATATAATTAGATGCTTGACATATAATTGAGCAGCTTAAAGTTGATAATCCTATAGTCTATCGGCCTTACTAATAAAAAGTTGGATGGATAAATTTCTACCATTTTCTACCATAGCTGTGTCCTGCTCACATGAAACGTCAATCATAAAAACAAGACAGGTTATTGCAATAACTAATCCATTGCATTGAATTTAAAATTTTTTCGTGAGAATTTTGATCAGAGTATTTTTTTTTTAATGTTATCATTAAAATTATCTTACCAAGTCTTAGTCGGCGGCGGTTCACCGCTGACTTTGACGTCGAGCCTGATGTTCTGTCCCGCCTTCAGAGTCAGGTCGCGCATGTTTGTGCGGTCGATCTTTGGTGGGGCTGCAAATGATAAAAATAATTTAGTTATATCTATGAGCAATATGTTGTTATTAATTAAATAATAATTTATGATACACAGAAGAATTTAACACTGAAGTTAGACAGAAGAAAACTATTCAAGCTGATTTTCATTAACAATAAGTATGTAGAATATTTTATATACAACTAATTGTGTAGGAGATACTACACATCTCAACTATTATAATATTATTACACTTGATATAATTATTATTGGTCCTTCAAGTCGGATGAACAACAGTTGCTTCAAAAATAGAGAAAGAGTTAACTATGTAGTGTTAGTAGTGGAGATATAGAATAATTTGTAACTACATTCTAGATACAAAAAACTAAACTATAAGTGTAAATCATATATTTGATATTATTGCAGGTCCTTCGAGCCGGACGAAAACACTTCTTCCGAAAAATAGTATAAGAGTCATTGAAATTCATACAAAATCTGCATCCAAAAAAAATATATTAATAGTTTGATATAACTAACCAAATCTATCCTTAGCCAGCAAGTTGTCCGTGGGCGCGGAGGCCTTTCCAGGGCCCGCCTTGTTGATCGCCTTCACGCGGAATTGGTATGTCTTGCCTTCGATCAGATCTGGCACGCGGGCTTCTGTTTTGTTGCCGGGCACCTGGCAATTATATTATTAAATTAATAATTGAAATATATAGTTTAATTAAGATTGATCAATATGGGAAAGTTCACAAATATAATATGAAGATCGGATCTTTGAAATTATGTCAAGAAAATTGCATTCCATGAAAATAAAACTAGTTCTCAGTTCGGTAATCGAATATGGACGTTTTGAAAAATAAAAGTGACATTATATCTATTAATCATATCGATTTTACGGCAGCAATTTCTGCTACGGTATAAGATGCCTAAAATGAATAAAATGTATTGCTTTCATATCCATTTTCACATTTTTTGTATGTAATAAAGTAACAATATCTATTAACAGCACAGTATTGGATAGTTAAAACTAAAAAAAAACTGATTAATTCAATATGCATGGGGGGGGGGATTTTCTATATATTTTATATGAAATAGAAAAAAAATTCTAACCTCAACAGCCTTCACCCACTTGCCAGTATCGCGGTCCTTCTTCTCCACAATGTACCCAGTGATGGGAGCCCCACCATCGTCCGTGGGTTTCTCCCACTTGAGGTCCGCGTGGTTCGCGCTCCAATCCTTGATGTCCGGCTTACCGGGAGCGTCTGGTTCGCCTGTTAACATATAAATATAGTAAAACAAAACATTCAAAGTGTAAGAAAACATTCAAAGTATTGAAAAAGAAACACTCAGAACATTTAGGGCTGATTTTTCAATCCTTGGATAAAACTTACCCGTCCAATAAAGTATTACATGATAATATTAAAATGTCACCTGTACACTGTCAAATACGGGCAATAAGAATACCTTTCATAAATGGTAGTTTAATACATTATTCGACGAATAAGTTTTAACCAAGGATTGAAAAATCAGCCCTTAGACGCACATATAGTCTTAACTCTATTGATATAGATGTAGACGAAGGCAAAATATTTTTTAATAATGTACATTTTGTAAGCAGTAAATGAGTTACCATAAAATAGGTATGCCGCGATAAGAAACGCGGTAATTACTCTTTTTGAAGTCTATTTTTTTCTACGTTTTGTATCCGGATTGTAAAAATCTTTTATTAATTATCATACGTTACCTCTTTAGGATTCCAGAATGCGTTAAAACAAAAGAAAGTGTTAATTTACGTTTTCGTTTAACAACGTTTTCCAGTAAACAGCAATTATACATTAAATTAAATACTTCTGTAAGTTTGTAAAGAATTGAATAAATTCGATAATGAGGCATGATTCGAATCAGCATATTTCGCTATACTATGGTGACGCTGACGTCATGACTTTTAAGCATATCTATAGGCATTTAAGTGCTACAAAAATAAAAAAGGAGGACGTGTACCAAGCACATGTGTCAGAAGTGAAACTTTTTTGGCAAAATTCAAAGATACCAAAATCGTCCATGATGTGCGGTATTGCCCTGACGTGACCTTAAAATTTTACTCTCCACGCGCCTAAAGAAGTATCACTTCACAAAATAAAATTAATTCAACTCACCATACGGATTCTTAGCAGTCGTAGCCGTTTCCGTCACTAACGGTTCACTTTCACCCTCAGGGTTGACCGCCTTCACCCGGAACATGTAATCCTTGCCCTCATTGAGGCCTGTGACGTCAGCTTCCGGTACCTTAGTGGTACATACAGGTACCCATCTTCCGGTTTCTGTGTCCATACGTTCGACCACATAGCTCTCGATTGGTTCACCGCCATCGTCCTCTGGGGCCTCCCATTTGAGCTTGCAGCCGTCCGCTTTGACGTCGGATACCTGGGATTGAGGTTAAAATTGAGGTAATTGCTATGAATATTATATGTCACACTCGCTAGATTAATTATTAGATAATCTGTAGGCAAATATAATAAATAAAAGATAATGTGGTTAGAATTATAAAGACTTATTGCGTCTGCACTGGCAATAATGTGCCGCATCCTCTATATAACATGGTACTAAAATACCATAGTCAGTTTTCACAAAAAATCATCAATATTTGACCTCATATGCTACAATAATAAATTATAATAAGATAACAGTAATAATTTTGGCAATGATCAGTAACAATTTTAACTAGTCGTTTTACGAAAACCTAATTTATTTACGCTATAGCAACTTCTTCTTCATTTTAACACTTACTGGACATAGCAATTACCGGGAAAATCAAATGCACTTAGTCAAGCAATCAATCAAGAATTGGGGCCTTCAAGAAAAGAGCTTATTTGTCCATAAAAGGCCGGCAAAGCACCTGCAACACTTCAAGTGTTACAAGTGTTTATGGGCGGTGATGACCACTTAACATCAGGTGGCCCACCTGCCCCTTTGCTTGCTCTGACATAAAAAAAGCAGCTTAAAAAGCTTAAAATATCAATCTACCCACCTTCAAAGGTCCCTTCGGTTTGGCCGGCTTGCTGACCACAGTGACCTCAATCTCCACGCTATCCACGCCTGTATCATTCTTCGCAGTCACCACGTACTTTCCACCATCAGCTCTAGTGACCTTCTGCAGTATGAAGGTCGTATGATAATCTTGGTTCTCGATCTTGAGACGCTCATCAGATTTGAGAACTTGGTCGTTTCGGGTCCAGGTAATTGTTGGTTCGGGTTCTCCTTTGACATCTGCTTCGAATTTGAGCGTCTGCCCCACTTTGATCTTGCGCTTTTGAAGGTTCTTGCGGTCGATGTGCGGTGCCACTGTTTAGAAATTAAATATTTATAGGTTATATTATGGAAGGTCAGTAAAGGTAACAATGAGATAATTTGAAACAAGTATATTTTTTAAATTAATTGTATTGAACACACTAATACGCACATAAACTTTGATTTGAGTAAACAGCCTTAAGAAGATGTATATGTAAGGAAGAAGATGTTTCTATTAAGTTTACATAACAGGATATTCAAAAATTTACCACAAGAATAATGGATATGAAGAATTTGATAGTTATTATCAACGTTCAAAATTCTTGTAGTTACTTAAAATTTTAGTTTTTTTTTTATTGATATCATTGATGTAAGATAAACCGAATATAGTAAAGAATCGAAAAAATGACCTCTACAAAATAAGATTTTAATTTGAAGGAAAATTTCTTTATTTATTTGGTTATTTAAATCAATGATTAATATGGAATCCAGCCAAAATACTCACAGAATCTCGGCTTAGCGACCACCGACTTGCTGGGCTCCGAGGGTTCACCAGGTCCAGCCTTGTTGACCGCAATCACGCGGAACTGGTACTCGTGTCCTTCCTCCACGTCTGTAACGCGGCCGGTCGGACGCTCGCCCGTTGTGCGCAGACAGTCTGACCAGACTCTGGTGGAAAAAATTATACATTATGAGGAGAAATAGGAAAAAAATTGTAAATTGTAAGACGCAATTACAGTTTTCAGTTTGACACTGGTATTACCTTTATTGTGATAATGATATTTCACTTATAATACCACAAGAGCTTCAAAATTATCGAGTATTTTCCAATAGGTTCGTTGCAAACAAATGAAGGAGTCAAGGTTTTCAGGTTAAAAATCACGAGCGCGAAGCGCGAGTGATTTTTCCTGAAAAACTTGACGACTGTTTGCAAGGGAACCTTGAGGGAAATGCCAGATAATTCAGCTCTTGTGGTATTCGGGGGATTATTTTTCCGTCCCAAATGTCGGCCAATAATTTCACAATTGAATTCAACCTGTCAGTTTGATGTCAACTACCAGAGAAAATTTTCAAAAAATTATCGGTATAATACCATGTAGGTTTTACCACGTGACGTCGAATGGTGCAATTCTATTGGTCGATATTTGGGTTGGAAAAATAATCTCTTAAAATTTTTATAAATTTATAAATTTATGACTTATGTCAAGGAGTATTAAAAGTGATTTTACAATGTACACAACATGGCAATCTATAAAAAATGAGGTGAATAAATTATAAAAATATTATGTATGATTTAATTCATACTAATTTTTTACATGTGAATAATTTTAAATAACTACATATTGTGAATAATTTGTTATTTTTGATACAATACAAACATTCTGGTTAGATTGTGCCTTCATTTTATAAGATTTAATCCATCAGGCCCCGGAATCACAGACACAATAGAAAATCTATTGTGTCACGGTCGGATCTGGCTGTTCGAGGCTCAATGGGTTAATTATATAAGTAAAACGAATAGCATTTTCTCTAAATAAAGAATATAAAATAAAATAAGCGCTTATCAAAATTTAGAATTAAATAACTACGCACCTGCTACCCTTCTCCCTCTTTTGAATAATATATCCAGTGATGGGAGCACCTCCATCTTCCTTTGGTGGAGACCATTCCAGGTCCACGAAGTCTTTGTCCCAGTTCCGTGGTTCTGGTCTTCCGGGCTTGCCGGGCTCGTCTGTAATATGTTCATAAATTATATAATAAAACTTAAAAAAGTATATGAAGATTCCAAATTTTTCAAAATTAAGTTCGATTAAGAATGAAGTATTGGAAAAAATACTTATTTAGACATTAACTTTTGTAAAATTTCTCTTCAGTAAGTAAGTTTAAGTGGATCTCGAATATTATTGTACTGTAGTTGTGAAATTCAAAATGTTTATTATTACACTCTTTTGAAGTGAAACTTCTTTATCGGGGTTGGAAAAATTTTTGTGTAACATTTTTCGTTACGCGTGACATTTTTCCGTTACGTGCCATCTTTGTCTTATCGCTACCACGCGTGATTGACGTATTTCTGTAAAGTTGCATATAGTAAATAATTTTTTGAAAAATAAGGTCATAAAGAAGTTCACTTCTTACGTGTGTACACTAGTACACGCACACATTTTTATTTTACATAGTGTATTAAATTGGCAAATAAATATAATTTTATTTTATTTTTATTTATTTTTATTATTTACTTTAACGCAGAGAACCTTAATATTGAGTACGTATTGCACGATTATTTCCATTTAAGGGCAAACATTTTCCTGAAAGGCTTATATATTTAATACTTCTATATTTTACTGATTTTTTTATCCAATCATTACTCACCAAACGGATTCTTAGCAATAATAGTCTTCTCCGTCTCCAGTTCCTCCGACTCGCCCTCCTTGTTGACGGCCTTCACGCGGAACTTGTACGGTTTGCCCTCTTGGAGACCGGCCACGTTGGCCTTGCAGTCCTTGGCCGTGCCGCATGGGATCCATTGGCCTGGAAGAATGTGATTAATATGAATAAATGGAATTCTTATTAAGCTATTGCATAGCTTCTATCGCGGGCCTTGAGCGCGGGGACCGAATCTAGAAATTGCGTAACGAAAAAACCTCACGCTCCCCACGGGGACGGGCGCGGAGGTGTGGCTTGAAGGCATAGCATGCTTTACCGCGGAAGTCCCCGAGTGCCACACGTCTTTTTTTATTTATCTTTGACTTACAGTACAAGACATACCAACACGAACAAAGATAATAATTATTACAAAGTTTGACTTCAAAATAAGGTACAATTAGAGACAAATGATACAATAAAATATTAAATAGGTCCACTTCAGATTTAACACGTAAGAATTTATTTAACAATTGTTGACTGGTTTTCCTGTATTTTGACAATTCAAACGTGCTTTTATAGATAACGATGATTTTATAGATAAATAAATAAATGCTTAAGTTTGAATTTACATATTATTTGATCTGGACGAAAAATTCGAAGACTTTTGTGATTTAACATTATTTCTTTGCCAGAGGCTTTCTGACCCCGAACTTTAATTCAATGCCAAAGCGATCTGGGAAAGTACAGTTACTACTACATATTTTCAAAAAAAAATAAAAAAAATTCTGGCATTGATTTCATTTGCATACCTACATCGTTATTTACAAAAAAATAGGCTTTTTGTTATTTGGACAAAGAATATCTACCAAAAAAAAAGGTCTCATATAAAAAACGTGTTATGCTATTATTGTTCTTTTTATATATTTTTTTGGACAAAGTTAACATACCAGTAAGCGGATCGAGTTTCTCAATCTCATAGTACTCGATGGGCGAACCGCCATCGTCCTCCGGCTTCTGCCACGTCAGTGTGCAGCTGTTCTTTGTGACGTCGGACACTTCTAGCGGTCCCTTGGGTTTGGATGGTTTGCCTGGACAAAATTAAAGAATAAAAAATCATTTGTAGAAACAATATTTTGACTGACCGGTTGGCTTGGTTTTTAGTGGCCCTGCCTTCCAAGCCAGATATCGTGGGTTCGATCCCCACCCGGGGTTAATATTTGTGTGATGAACATAGATGTTTGCTCTGTGTCTGGGTGTTAATTATTATCTATATAAGTATTTATTTAAAATAATATATGTATGTTTATCAGCCATCTGGTTTCCATAACACAAGCGAAAGCTTAGTATGGGATCAGATCGTGCCGTGTGTGAAAATTGTCCCGAAATATAAAAAAAAATATTGCAAAAAAATCTAATGTTATCATTCATTTGTTGTGTGATGTTCATTTATATAAGAGCCTTGTTAGTAATTTCTAAATTACTATGTTAGAAAGACAAAAGATATAAATTATTGACATAGCGTAAGCGTTGGAATGTAAAATAATTGATAATTTAGAAAATGAACTAGGAAAATGGACGATGTTGATTGCAACATAGTATTGCGAATAAGAAAAAAGTAGATAAAAATGATATAAAAGGACAGCATGTTACAGAATGTTACTAATCGAGCTCTTTTGTTGAATTTTTAAAGTGTACATAGCATACAATATTAAATTAGTTTGATTCAACATTTTATGTGAACTAACTGTGCACCGCGGTTTTACCCGCATGTTTAAAAAATTATTAATAATCAGTTTTGACTTTCCGACCATTTTATTATCTGCATAGATTAATAGTTAACTCAACTCACCAACAATAATAATCTCCACATCCGCTTCATCTTCACCAACTTCGTTCTTGGCCTTAATGGTGTATTTGCCGCTATTGGCGCGTTTGCTCTTGGTCATCAGGAACTTGGTGTTATAGTCCACGTTGATGATCTCCAGATTGTCCCTGTTGGCCAACTGTTGGCCATTGAAGTGCCAAGTGACAGTGGCTGGTGGTTCGCCGAACACCTTAATGTCTAAAGATACTGGAAGACCAGCTTTGACGGTGATCGGGTTCAAGTTTGTGCGATCGATGCGTGGTTTCACTGTAAATAGTAGTTAGAATTAGTACATTTACACATCAAGAAGATTTTGTTTGTACAATGATCCAGTCTTCTATACAGGGTGTCCCACCTTGTGTATACTAAGCTCAAAGGAGGTTTTAGATTTGCATACGCTGAGTACGTAAAAAATACTTATCAAATTCCAGCCGCCTTTTTTTTCAAATAGATGAATTCTTAAAACTCTATGTGTAGACCCCTAACAAGCAACCCGCCCAACTTTGCCACCCGCACGTGAGCTATCTTTTAATATTATGTTTTCATAGATAAAATGCTCAAATTTATAAAGCGTTATATGCCGGCTGCGGGGAGAAGAAAACATGGATTTTAAGGAAAAATTTAGCAAAAAAATTTAGACGTAATTTTTTTGTTTAAGTATTTTTTACGTGATCAGTGTATGCAAAACTACAAGTCCCTTCGCGCTTAGTATACCCGATAGTGGGACACCCAGTATATTAATAAGTCTATGTGTTTTAGTAAGTTTGAAATTGTTTCCAAATTTTAAATAACCTCAAAGGAATTTTATTTAGTTTCCATTAAATAGAAATTGATGTAGTAGGTATATCTTTCTAATTCTATAAAGGGTATAATATATTTTCTAAAGAGTAAAAATTTGTTATTTTTTAACATTAATGTAGCCTTTATAGTTGGTTGTTATCTATGTTCTTGTTGTTATGAATTTGAAAATCTTGAAAACAAAAAAAAAATTATACTCACAGAATCTCGGTTTAGCAGTATGCCAGTTGGTATTCTCCGAGGGTTCAGATTGTCCCGCCTTGTTCACAGCCCTCACTCTAAACTGGTATTGGTTGCCCTCCTCCAGTTTAGGTACTGTTCCTTGGCACACGTTGCCGTGGACTTCCGCCATCTTTAATTTAATTAGTAAAATTAAAATTTATATGAAGAATGAAATTTTGTAAATTTTACAAAAAATCTGAAAACGGATAACATAGATAAATATAGACCACAATCTATTTATTTTACACATTGCCTGTGAAATAACAGGTAGTCTATACAATCCCTAGGCAATGTATAAATTACCTACGTAAAGTATTTATTTAATAGAAAATATAATCATAATATTTCGTACTTCGGCTAAAAAATTCGATCGCGAGGCGGGACTCGAACCCGTCCCTTTCGAATCTTTATAAATGTATACACATATCATATTTCAATCTGCCTATAGGTATAACATTGGTTTCATATACAAATACCAATACAATATGTTAAAAAACTTCAAAAAAGACGGGTTGCACTCCGGGAGTGCCGGCAGAAGTGAAAACTTGATTATTAACGTTCAGCATGTTTGATATTTTGGAATGGTTTCCGTCTTACGCTTTTTCGATCAGGTCACGTGTCCTGACGCGAGTTTAAGGTTTTATACCCATTACAGAAAAAGTGCTCAACGCCGCTAAAGAAGTTTTCACTTCAAAAAGTTACATTTTATCTGTCCCTTACCTTAACAAACTCCCCACGATCTCGATCCATAGCTTCAATAATATACCCAGTGATGGGTGCACCATTATCCCTGATGGGCGGTTCCCACTTCAACTTCACAGACTTCTCATCCCAGTCCACGATGTCAGGTAGACCTGGAGGAGCTGGTACATCATACGGGTTCTTCGCGAGGATCCCGTGGTCAGTTTCCAAGGGTTCAGATTCGCCTTCCTCGTTGAGGGCTTTGACGCGGAATTGGTAGGTGTGACCCGGTTCTAAGCCTGTGTGTAGAAATTATTTTGTTTAAAACTGTCGTAGATATAAATGTAGCGAGATTTATAAACAGTATCATTATTTAGTTGTTTTACGAAATAGTCATATTAATGAAAAATACAGGAACACCGTTTTACTGGATGCCTATTTATATCTATATCCAAGGCATAATTCGAAAGCATCTGATTTATTGTGGAGAGATTTTTAATTATTGTTTAACTAGATCTACTTGAACTTGCAACAATGTAATTTCAAAAATGTCATAAATACAAAATTACCAGCACTTAAAACGTCAATTTATACATATAAAGTAAGATCTATCATCACTGAAGCAATTAAAATAAACTATACAGCAAAAGAACTACAGTTGAGACGGTTTTTTTAGAATCTATGTTCGTAGCTACAAATGACGTATTTTCAATATACACATTTTTCCCCGTATCAACTCAGTGACATTTCATAATTCGAGCAATATCATTTACAATCCTGTCCATCTTTTTTTTTTTTTTATTAGGTTCACCAAACTGGACATAGCACTACAAAAATAGATATGGGTATTCTATGATACATCACAAGTAATAGGTGCTAGACCTTCTAGAGGTGAACACAGCCTGCAATAATAAGTACGCGAATACATATTTACATTATTACAATATTAACATTATTTAGAAAAATAACATTATGGATCAATTTGAATACAATATTTATGCAATTTTGGAAACTAATTTTTTAAATGAATTTAGGGATGCGCTAAATATATCGACGTTATTACATACTTTTTCGTTGTAAGCTGAACATATGCGGTGCAATGTCGAGTGTTGAGCGTAGTTTGTACGACAAAAGGGAAGACTAAACGTTTTCATGTTAGTTGGACGGCTGAATGGCCTTGGTACATGTATGCTAATTTTTCCTAATAATTGAGAATTATCTATTTTACCATTTATAATTTTGTATAGAAACACGATATCAGAAAGGGTCCGTCTGCTTTCAAGATGTTAGTGAACTTAGCAGATCATTTTTAGCAGATCAAAAAAAAAATGTGAGTTCTTATCGCGTGCAGTTGAGTTCTACAGTTCCTGATACTTTTTAGAAATAGTTCTGGCGTTTTTACCTTAACAAACGACATTTGAAAAAACCCGACCTGGACCCAGCTTAACGTGATGCTAAGACGTAATGCTACGACGTGATGCTACGACGTGATGCTACGGCGTGATGCTACGCTGTGATGCTACGGCGTAATGCTACGGCATGTGTTACGGCATGATGCTACGCTGTGATGCTACGGCGTGATGCTACGGTGTGATGCTACGATGTGATGCTACGGCATGATGCTACGGCGTGATGCTACGGCATGATGCTACGGCATGATACTCGACGTGATGCTACGGCATAATGCTACGGCGTGATGCTACGGCGTAATGCTACGGCGTGATGCTTCGGCATGATGCTTCGGCATGATGCTATGACATGATGCTACGGCATGATGCTACGGCATGATGCTACGGCATGATGCTACGGCATGAAGCTACGGCATGATGCTACGGCATGATACTACGGCGTGATGCTACGGCATGATGCTACGCCATGATGCTACGGCATGAAGCTACGGCGTGATGCTACGGCATGAAGCTACGGCATGTTGCTACGGCATGATACTACGGCGTGATGCTACAGCGTGATGCTACGGCATGATGCTACGGCATACTGCTACGGCATGGTGCTACGGCGTAAAAAAAGTATCAGGAACTGTAGAACTCAACTGCACGCGATAAGAACTCACATTTTTTTTTTGATCTGCTAAAAATGATCTGCTACGGGAAGTTGGCAGATCATTTTTTCAAATGTCGTTTTTTAAGGTGAAAACACCAGAACTATTTCTAAAAAGTATCAGGAACTGTAGAACTCAACTGCACGCGATGAGAACTCACATTTTTTTATTGATCTGCTAAAAATGATCTGCTAAGTTCACTAACATGCTTTCAAGCGATTTCATTTTAAAGTGCATAAGTCTAGAAGAATAAGACGTTAGGTTACGGCAAAGATTGTGAGTGAAAGATAGATGGTACAGGAATTGTTTCTGTATCCGTTCCAACCGCTGTATGTGTACGGCATAAGTAGGATTCCACACAGGGCTACAGTATTCGAGGAGAGATCGTACGTAGAAATTAAAAAGCAATACTGGTACTTCAGAGTCATTAAAGAATTTGCTCTGTTTAATGATGAATCCAGAAAGGCGTGCGGCCCTTGTTGCTACCGAGTCCATGTCGCGAAAGTCGACTTTTGTGTCCACTTTTTTAAAATGTGTCCATAATTTTTTAGTCAATTAATGTAATAACATAAAGAACTATAGAAAAATTGCGAAATTTTCTTTTATTACCATAAACGTTAGGGTTTTTGCTATACGTACACGTATGAATCAAAAAAATATCACGTCACGTTCATACCCAAAAATATGCCTAAAAGTGAATAGAGAAATGAGTCACGTGTGACTCATGAACTTATCCCAATTCGTTCGCGAATCATATTTGACTCATTGGACAGGGAAGTTGCTAACACTGACCAGTAACAGTAGCCTCCGTGACATCAGGGTATATGGTCCCAGCAGGAGACCACTTCCCAGTGATGGTGTCCATCTTCTCCACGATGACAAACTTTCGCATTTATCCATACTAATATTATAAATGCGAAAGTAACTCTGTCTGTCTGTCTGTTACTCAATCACGCCTAAACTACTGAACCAATTTGCATAAAATTTGGTATGGAGATATTTTGATACCCGAGAAAGGACATTTACTATTTATTGCAAAATATGTACCACGGGCGAAGCCGGGGCGGACCGCTAGTAATATATATAGTAGGATTCTAACACTGACCAGTAACAGTAGCCTCCGTGACATCAGGGTCTATGGTCCCAGCTGGGGACCACTTCCCAGTGATGGTGTCCATCTTCTCCACGATGTATGCGCTGAGCGGCAGACCGCCCGTGTGCTTGGGCTTGCTCCAGGACAACTTGACGTGTTCTGCGTGCACGTCGGACACTTCGAGAGGCCCTTCCGGTTTGCCTGGCTTGTCTGGGGATAAATATTAATTATTATTATTGAAGTGAAACTTCTTTATCGGGGTTGGAAAAAATTTAGTGTAACATTTTTTCGTTACGCGTGACATTTTTTCGTTACGCGCCATCTTTTTCCTATCCCTACCACGCGTGATTCGACGTATTTCTGTAAAGTTGCATATAATAGTAAATTATTTTTTGAAAAAATAAGGTTATAAAGAAGTTTCACTTCGTACGTGTGTACACTAGTACACGCACACATTTTTTTTTAATAATATTATTGTGAGATTGTATGTGAGTTGGTGTATTTATTATTTAACGTGATGCTAAGATGATTTCCTATATATGAAAATATATCAAAAGACTAGTGAAAAGTTCAGAACTTTGCAATAAACCACTCAGATTGCGTATATGTACTCTTTTTTGTAGTGAAATAAATTTCGAAAACTTAATGGTCATAGAGTAGAAAATACAAAAAAAATATATTTCATATTCAAATTATAAGCATTGTAGGAATTCTAGTTAAATTGAAATTTTATATCTCACACGATTTTATGCGCGTATTTTCCAAATATAAAATACAAAATACCGAAGTACCCTCATTTAAATATTTCCTCAATAAATCATTTCTCTCTATATTTCCATTCAAATTTCTGTCTATTTATTTTTTCATTTATAACACAAAACCCCTTACCAAGAACAGTAATCTCAACAGTGGCTTCATCAACACCGGAGTCGTTTTCCGCCTTCAGCGTGTATACACCTGTATTCTTCCAGGACGACTCGAAGATCTGCAGCTTCGTGTTGTAGTCCTCGTTCTCCAGCTTAACTCCTGGAGCGGTCTCGATGACCTGGAAGGTTTAGATGTTAGTTCTGGATTGACAGGATGGGAATGAATGGCTAGAATCGGGTTATTTTATACAAATTAATAGTGACTTAAAAGATAGCGAAAAATATTTCAACAACTAGCAAACCCGGCGAACTCCGTTTCGCCACCAGAGACACCTTTTCTTTGCTATAAACCTCACGGAGCCCGAGACCTTTCCAACGAATGCAAAACCGTGGAAATCGGTTCGTGCGCTCTGGAGTTATAGCGTCAGGAAGTAAAACCCGACTTATTTTTATATAGTAGATGATCATTTCTAGTATATTTTTTATGCTATAGTACGATTCAATCTTGATGGCGGTTCGGAAGTTAGGTGCAGGTGCAGGTGCTTGTGCGCACAGGTCTCTTGACGTCCCGCTAATACCTAAAATTTATTTCTGCGCATCGGATCGTACGATGTTTCGAGCCGCCATTAATTTTGAATCGTACTATACTGACTAGTGTATAGTTACATAATTGTACAAGTATAATTTCTTAGTCCATAGAATTAAAGAAAGGTTCGCTTGAATGTTCGGATTTTATAAAATTAAAAATATCCTCCTACCGTCATTTCTTTCCAGACTTCATACCCAGTTTTAAACCTACCTTGTTAGCGAAGGTCCAAGTCTTGGTCGGTGGAGGTTCACCCTTGATGTCGACGTCCAATTTAATGGTCGTGCCCGCACGTACGCGGATCGCCACCATCTTGTCGCGGTTGATGTGCGGTTTCACTGTAAACAAATGATTATATTATTAATACATTTAAATTGATGTTTGAAAAACGAGCAATGTTAGTTTTCTGATATTTATCCTTCTTTGATAAATGAGCAATTTAACACTGAAATTATTTTTCAAATCGGAACAACCGAACAAACGAACTTTTTCGCTTTATAATATTTGTTCTTGGTTGTTAAAGACACTTTTAAGAACTTGGTTATGTATTTCTGATAGAGATAGATATAAGATAATATTGTTGCGAAATTCCCTATATTATAATGTCGTAGCTTTAAACGCTATATTTAATTGGCATGAACTGATGATAATATTCAATATACATATAGTCAAAGTAATTTTATCAAAATATAGAATTTCATTTCTACCCTCAATTTCCAAGGTTCACATAAACAAACAAACAAACTTACAGAATCTAGCCTTAGCCAAGTGCGGCTGTGTGGGCTCTCCGGGTTCTCCCGGACCGGCCTTGTTGACCGCCCTCACGCGGAACTGGTAAGTGTTGCCCTCCTTCAGTTCAGGCACACGGGCTTTGCATTCTGGCGTCTGTGGGATATAAAGATATAATTATTTCACGGCTTTACAATAAATAAAGAATTTCCAATAAATACTTCTATGGCTTTACAATAAATAGAGAAACTAATCGGTAACGAAACTTTTTTTTTCTACAGAAATCAGTTTTAAAATCGTGTTTTACCTTGCTTGGTATAAAATTAATTTAGATTTTTTTAACAATTTTAAATACAATTACAATTTTTATTATGTATGTTATTCTTTTGTGTGTTATGATTAATATATTGTGTTTTGAAAAAAAAATATAAAATTTGATTTTTCGTAATTCTTCTAATTTTACCAGACATTTCTAAAACTTTTCACAGAGCTTATAGTTCCTAATTATTAACACTATCGAAAAATATATAGAACTATTTTATAACCTTACTCTTTTCCCAAACTTCCCCAAAAAATTCCACTTCTACCAACAAATTCAACCCATATTTTCCACTCACCGTAGTAACAAGCGCCTCTTGCCAGTGTCCATACTTGTCCTTCTTCTCAATAACGTATCCGGTGATGGGAGCCCCACCATTGTTCTTTGGCGCCTCCCACTTGAGGTCCACGCGGTCCACGTCCCAGTCCTCGATTGTTGGGACTGAGGGCTTTCCGGGGATATCTGAAGATATAATTTTAATTATTTATTTGTCAAAATAGTAAGTGGAAGTAACGGTATAACAACATTATGTCATTGTTATTGTCAATTTTCTGAAAATAGCTTGGAATGATATGACGATTTAAGCATAAAATGTCAAAAAAACTTGTTCACAAGATATTGATTTTATAGACGTATTTTTATAAATTTACGCTGAAGTCAGTACACCATTATTTCACAAAGACCTTTAGCATGAAGAAGCTAATGTAAGTAACATATAAAATGTAAGTTCAAAATGTAAGTAAGTTGTAAAATATTGTGAGTCAGTCTCAGTAAATTGTATGTACTACAAACACATATTAAATATAAAAAAGCATTGCTCCATCGAAAACGGGAGAACCCTAGACTGGCCGGCCGTTAAGGCCTCCATGAACATCAGAAAGTTGTTTATATGTTCTGTAGCTAAACTATTTCACTACAGAACATATAATTTCCTGCAGACCCTTGGAACACTTACCATAGGGATTCTTAGCAACAATAGAGTGGTCAGTCTTCAGCGGCTCCGACTCGCCCTCCTCGTTGACCGCCTTCACGCGGAACTCGTACTCCTCTCCCTCCTGTAGCCCCTTGATCTCCATCTCCGTGTCATCTGTCTTGCCGACGGGCACCCAGCGACCGGTGGCCTTGTTCAGTTTCTCTACTACGTAGCCGGTTACCGGCTTGCCTGGATATTAATAAGTTTATACAATAAATAAATATAAATAAATATTATAGGACATTATTACACAAATCGACCTAGTCCCACAGTAAGCTCACCAGTAGTGACCTTAATCCTTAACATATATAAGAACATAATATATAAGAATTTTTAACAAAGGATAAATTATCGACGACATATTATATCGGCCAGCGTTGTGGATTATGGCCTTATGGGAAGCCCATGTCCCAGCAGTGGGAACATGTATAGGCTGATGATGATGAACAAAGAATACATATTACATTATTAAGTTTATTGAATTGTTGTTGTTGAACTTTATTAGAGGCTTGTATACTTGTAGTGGTAACAAGCAAGGGCTGATGATAGTGACAATAGAGAAAATGAAATTCATAACACAAAAAAAACATCGATAGCAAAGATGAAATCGTTGGCAAATATGATATCGATGACGAAAATGATATCGATGACGATGATGATATCGATGACGATGATGATATCGATGGCATCAGTAACACTAACGACACAGTCGATGCAGACGATAATAATTATGAAAGAAACATAATTACACTCAAACCAAATTCGATAAACACGAATAGACACTACAGTAAAATATCTCACCTCCATCGTCCTCCGGTTTCTTCCACGAGAGTTTACAACCGTTCTTGGTGACATCAGCGACCTTCAGTGGACCACCAGGTTTGCTTGGAGACGAGAGCACAGTGATCTCTACCTCAGCTTCATCAGAACCGTGTTGGTTCGTCGCCAGGATACGGTACGTGCCGGTCATGGCACGGACCGAGTCCTTAATGTCTAGTTTGGTGTTATAGTCCACGTTTATTACGTTCTCTGTGACCTGGAAGGGGATAAGGGCTAGATATTTAGCAACGAATTGCTTAAATTGAATAGTGTTTTCACTGGTATAGAGATAGATAATTTTTCTTTACCCTGGGCAGTTAATAATTTAGGTAGGAGCGAATTAATAATTTAATTGTAGAAAGGAATTTGAAATCAAATAATCCTTAACATCAGCTAATCAATTAAACTGTTATATTGACCAATTATATACTATCCTGCTTCCTACGAATATTATAAACGCAAAAGTTTACAAGAATGTTTGGATGTATGATCGTGCCAGAATTACATCTGTTTTAGAATGTAAATTAATTAGCACATACGCTATTAACTGTTTCACCCGGTACAGGCGAGTGACGTAGTAAATTCTTAATTGTAACATTCCTTCTCATAAATTATTTGGACAGTTTACCACAATCATCGAACCCACCTCAGTCTCGACATCCTTCCACTTCCTGAACCACTGCACCTTCGGCGCCGGTTCACCTCTAACGTTCACGTCGAAGAATATCGGCTTGCCCGCACGAACCGCCACCGCCTTTAGGTTGGTGCGGTCGATACGCGGTTTCACTGGGCAAAATTAATATTAATTATAAGAAAAAAAGAATAGAATAAACATGACGAACAGAGAAACTACTCTTTCTTTGGAAGTCGGTATAAAGTTGAGATCAGGAAAAAAATATAATGATAATTGACGTAAAATATTTTTTTTTATTTCGGTTCATATAGACAAGTGTATGTAAAAAGGATAAAAATACAATTAGGATGATCCTGACACCATTTCCAGAACTTATATGAAAAAATGTATATTCAATTATTACATTTTTTTATCAAAATGAAAATTCCGACTATCTGACCTTCTAAAACATTTATCCAACAAAGTTAACAACAATCTTTTTCTCTTATATCACTCCCCATCATCAAAGCATCAATTTCTTTATCTACCTTCATTCTACTTTCATTCTTACATAGGTATTCTAACAATTAATCAACTAACAACAGTATAATCATCATACAAGCTTTTTTTTTATTAATATAATAGGACTTATTAAAAAAATGTGTACTCACAAGCCTTATGCCGTATAGTGGTCATTTCAGTGGGCTCAGACGCCTCCGAGGGTCCGGCCTTGTTCACCGCGATCACGCGGAATTCGAACTCGCCACCCTCTGGTAGACCCTCTACTTTGCCACTTGTGGCTGAACCGGGCACCTATAAAAAAGAATATTTAGTTTTATTATGAAAACGAGAAAATATTTAATAGGAATAATAAGAAAAGGATATACAACTTTTACAATGAGTCTATAAGTAAAATTATAAATTATAAACATTGAACAAAATGCTTATAAACAAGTATAAAATGAACTTTTCGAATACCCAGCTTCAGCAATAGATAATATAAAATCATTGATAAATGATAGCTATGATCTGAGACGACTAATTTTATCGAAACAAGCATAGACTAGACGATTAGACAAAACTTTAATGAAAATCGAAATATCATTCTATACGTTTAAATTTAAAAATACCAATAGCACTTCTAATTTACAACGTTGATTAAATGTCTGTGCTCTTAATTAATGTATTATTTATTGTCACCATTCAAAAGCTCAAAAAAGAGCCGAAAATTTTTTTGAACTGATATATACCCCCATAAAAACATAACTCATACAAAAGGCTACCCGAAGAATTTTTGAACTGAAATACCCCCAAAAAAAAGGAAAACTTACCTCAGCAGCATTCTCCCAATCACCGCCCTTAGGCCTTTTCTGAATAATGTACTTCTGTATGGGCGCTCCGCCATCGTCCTTCGGCGGATCCCATTTGATCTCCGCACTTTGGTTGTCGTGATCAGCCACGGTCACGTTTCCGGGCTTTTCCGCGACATCTGGGCAGGAGAATATACCATTTAAATATTAGAAATATTAAATATATTATGTATTTCAAAAATCATTAATATCCAGTTTGAATGTTCGATTTAATAGATAAGAAGTTACACTTCGTCAGTTTAACAATAAGATCTCTATAAGATCTCTAATAAGATAGATCTCTATCTATCTTATTAGAGAGCAAAAAATACAGAAAAAGTATAACTATGTAGATTCTTAATGAAAAAGCGTTGGATTCCATTACAGACAGAAAATTACTCCGTTTTTATAACGAATTGCTATATCAAGATTCAAGACACATAATGCACTTATGATAATTGTTTGTAAAAAATCGATCAGTGAAAAGAAAGCGACCAGATAAACGGACCTGTTCCACTCACACTTTTTAATATTGACATAATTTTTTACATGATATATGTATTATTTCGAATATAAAGAATTATAACGTTTGAACAATATTTTCTGGCAAAACTCATTCATTATCTTCACTTAATTCTTCATCACATACAGTATTAAATAAATCTTTTACCAGTATTATGGCCATTCACTGTATTAAACTAGATAAAGAGCCAAAGAGTTAATTATTTTTAACCGACTTCAAAAAAAAGGAGGAGGTTATCAATTCGGCCCGTATGTTTTTTTTTATACGCCGATTACTCCGACGTTTCTGAACCGATTTACGTGATTCTTTTTTTGTTATCTGTATTATTATGTCAATAAAGATTTTTATTATTTTTATTATTCCAAGTAACTTACCGAAAGGATTCTTAGCCAGGGTCGCCTTCTCCGTCTCCAGAGGTTCAGAATCGCCTTCATCATTGACAGCAGTCACACGGAACTTGTACTGGTGACCAGGTTCTAGGCCTGTGATCTCCATCTCCAGGGGCTTCTTGTCTCCAGCGACCCTGGAATGAGGGGAAATATTAGTAAATGTGTAAGTAACCTATCTACTATACTACCTTTTTTGAGATTTTACATTAAAAGTATGGATAAAGAGTGTTTCTCTGTTATTTTAACACCAGTAGTGGGATAGAAAACCAAAATATTTAATTTTTATTTATTTTATTTTATTAAGGCTCATTAGCATCTATACATCTATTGCTTTACATAAAAATACACAAAAAATATAGGACATGATAGACAACTAATAAAAAATGAGCACTGCATGCACTATAAAAATTCATTACATTAAAAAAATAATACTTATTAATATACACATTAAATACATTTTAACTTAATAAAAGACATTTTATAATAATCACTTCATAATTTTAAAACATATTTAACCTTTCAGCGGTCGCACCCTTGCGCCGAACACAAGCAGTCGCACGCGGTCTGTGATTCCGCAAATTTAAGTGTCTCGTTTGGGAAAACAAATGAATATTTCGACTTATTGTATAGCTTATGATTAAAAAGAGGTCTTAAACATGTGAAATAAAATAAAAACAACTTAATTACTCATTACTTCTTTTATTTGTACTTAATAGAACAAAGGTCTATAAAAACTCAAAATTTTTGACTCAGGGTGGAAATCACCGTTATAAATCAACATTAAACAAAACAAAATGGAATTTTCTTTTTTACAATTAACAACTTATAAACTTGACTATAATTATCTTAAATAAATCACATTCATCATCAATTGGCACTGTGTAATAGGAACTCTAAAATGACATCTATTTTTGAGATCATTTTACGTAAAGTTCTAGAATAATCTAATTTATAAAACGACTAATTTTTGTTTAGAATAACTATAATAAACTATTCGTCCTTAGTGTCCATAATATCTACTCGAAGACCTCATCTTCTGATTCCACCTCCTCTAACATGCGAGATATTCGACGTTCTAATAAGTCTTCGTAATTCATTGTCTACAACAAAAATACATTGTTAAAACTATACTTTAATATTATTATAGTCTAAAGCATAAAAATTAATAATAAGATACGAAAAACATAAAGTATTTACCTCGGCTTCGGTTTAATTGCACTGGATTGTTCTGGAACACAATCGGTCGCGCGCGGAATCTGAGACCGCAAACACAAATAAGAAAGCACGTGTACATGCGACGAATGTCACAGGGCTACTGAGAGGTGCTACCTGACCCCCTCGAAGGTATCACGGAAGCGCAAGCGTCTATTGTTTACAGTTTCAGTATATTGACTAAAACAAGTTCGTTGCGGACTCAGAGACCGCGCGCGACCGCTGGAAGGTTAAGATTACGAAGCAGATTATTTAATTATGGTATTACACACTACACACACGCACACACACATACACAGTATTTACGTTTGTATAAAATTAAAAAATAAAATGTTCCAACATGTTAAAAATATCCAAAATAATATAGCAAGCTGTATCTCAACTTTAAATATTATGTAATTGTCGATTATAATGGATATTTCATGTACCCAGTAACAACTTATTTGTCAAGATTAAATTCTTATGGTTAGGGAGCCAGGTGCAAATTTGGTTAACTATTTCCTCTCAAGA
>CAJQZN010022049.1:1647-26862 GCA_907164685.1 Colias eurytheme
CCCATCACGAAAAAAGTCAAATTTTCGTCGGCGCCATCTTGGATTTTAGTTTTGACCTCATATTTGTTAAGAGCTACTCCAAAACCTTGAAAGTGACACCCAGGACGAAAAGATGTAAAATTTTCGTCGGCGCCATCTTGGATTTTAGTTTTGACCTCATATTGCTTAATAGATACCCCAAAAACCACCTACACTTGCAAATGTGTTTGCTACGTAGGAAAAGTTCAGATTTAAGAGTATCCTAGGTAATGTGTTATGTGACGAATACCTATAATTTATTTCATTCCGACTATTTTTCGGAATAACATACATTTACTAAGAATTGTATACAATGCCGGATTTAATACAGTGCCGGTAACATCATATGTATGATAATAATTCTACATTTCTTAAAAAGCTTTGATATTGTATACAATTCATAGATTATTATTCAATGAAATAATGATGTAAAATAGTCACACTTTTTTAAGTTGTTTGAATATACTAACATACTTATTACGATCGTACCTACTAATAAAAGTAACAAAATGAATTTTTAAAGTTCCTAGTAATCATCTGGAATCAATTTCAATAAAAATACATAATATCAAAAATTAAAAATAATATCAAGTATGAAGATGGTCTATAAAATGGAATGCGCTATGTTTACGTGAGCGTGATATTGCCGCGAACAAAGTTACGTCGTTAGATACCTAAATTTGAGTAACGCAGATTTGTGACAGCGTCCTTAAGTATTAACTATTAACTAATATCTTACAGATTCTATCCCGATCTCTGATAAATTTCGATCGATCATCAATAAATCAATCAAATGTTGGATCGCATAGCCTTAGCCTTTTGGTTGCGCAAGCGCATGGTGTATGGATGTCGAATTATCGAAATGTTTCAATGAGTGCTGACAGCTGACGTTTAATTTAATATATAGGTACATATTAGTATAAATAGATACAATTATCATAAGGTATATTATTTATTTTGATAATGATAAATACATATTATGTGTGAATGTGCAACTGAATTACATGGCCTTATCCCAGCTTCGCCTTTTTTCCAAAGGACGTCCAGGCGTACGGCGGGATACCACCCTTATCTGGTAGAAATTGCCGACTGCACGCACAGCACGCTTTGCGTCTTCTTTCTTAATGCGAGCTGCCAAAGAGTGGAATTCTCTGCCGGCGTCCATCTTTCCAGAGAAGTATAACATGGGAATTTTCAAGAGACAAATTAACAGGCACTTTCTAGGCGGGCGTGACTTACCACCTTAGATCTCGTCACCACTTTCCATCAGGTGGGACTGGGGTCGAACGTCCACCTATGTATGTATAAAAAAAAAAATGTTTGATAATAAATGCTTAGAACGAAGGATTTAAGGAAACGCTTATTTATTTTTGTAATTGTATTTGCGTGATACATTTTCATGATGGTGTCAAAAGGCATTCTACACTATCTTTTGAAGGGTGTTATCGAAATATAAGATTTTAAAGATTATTTTAGAAACGTATATAAAAAATATTTCGTTTTTTTTTAATCTATATTCAACGCAACCGCAAGGTTACAATAATACTATACAACAATAAACCTTTATTTTCTTATCAGATATACTATTCGACACGACTGGTTCTGAATTAAAACCGTTAAATGCGTACCGATTATTCAAAAGAGATGTTTTTAACCAATTTCAATGGAGTACGTGCATTTAGATTGGCCTGGTTGAAGATTCATTTTATTCAATAGTTTATATGGTTGTTAACGAAATTGTAAATCTTATTCAGGAAATAAATCTGGTGTAAAATTGGTGAAAATCTATAGATGTTTTTTTTTTGCCCTCTGTCGTTAAACTTCTGTATTCGTATTTAGTTCTATTTGACCAATAGTGGTGCCATCTTAGAAAGCTTGTAGGACCAAAATTGTTAGATGATTATGATTTTTTACTAAAGGAAACTTCCAAGTTTATTATCAAACGTTATTTCATGTAGTACCTAACATTTATTATTTCATTGGATAGAAAACTTATAAAATTTTCAAATTTGAAAGTCAATGTCTTCAACCACTGTCTCAACCGTGAGCTTATTGTAAAAAATATGAAATAGAGACAGTTTTTGATTCATCTTCGGCTCTTTTTTAACCTTTAAAGAAATAAATACGCAAAATGTATACACATTTCGATATACAATAAAGTGACATGTTTGAGAAGCTATTAATCATATAAATCATCGATATTCTATCGCAACCTAATCAATAATTTCACAATGCGAATTAGTATTAGTTTTTTTCATAAACCAACATGTTAAGTTGACAGCTAATTTTAAGTTTAGTTCGACCTTGACGCGTGCTCAAAGGTGAAGATCTTTTTTGATTTTAACATTTGGATGTTTTTGCAACTATGTATTTATTGTAAAATAGTTAATTTTCCTGGCATTTCGCAAACTTAAGATGTAAAAGCAGCTGATTATCATCAAATTTCAATGTACGTTGTTATGAAAAGGAATAGTTTCTATATATAAAGCTTAAACTGCTGAACTGATTTGCGTAATTGTCAGAAGTAATGTATACTCCTGTCTTTTTAACACATTTTACCATAGACAACACCGGAGAATGCAGCTAGTATATTCTATAACACAGATAGAAGAATAAACCAAATTTAATAATTACAACATAGAAAAAACATTTTCTCAAGTTTTTGCTTCTAAATCAAACAAATGACAACGACGTAAAAATGACGTAACTTTTAAACTACAATCAAATTTAATTGGCACTTAAACAGTTCGTGTGAATGAGACAGATAGCGATAATTAAAGAACAAAGCAGTTAAGATTGAGTTCATTTCAAAATGGCCGACGAAAGCATTAATTTGCTGATTTGTTATGTTATATCAAAGATTAATTAGATTGTGTTATTGACTATGTAATGGATACTGATTTAGAATTGATTTAAAAATTATGAATATGATTGTTAATGGTAGGTATGTTAGTTTGAAAATTATGAATGTAATAGATACAAATGATAAGGTAAATGAATTTTGGTATTGGTATATACAGGGTGGAAGGTTAAGATGGGGCATGAAGGGCAGGTACCTTAACCGTTGTAGCTACATGAAAACGTTCTTAGGAGACTATCCTTAAATTCTTGAGAAATTTTAATCTGCATTCACAGATTTTTGAAAAAATGTACGGTCAGCAAGGAAATCGGCAGTTTTCAAAAAAAAATTTTTTGATGCCAATCGATCCAGTTTCTGATGGGGATCAAAACACTCTAAAAGACCAACTGAGGTATGAGTACTAGAAAAGTCTTAAAACTTAAAAGTATAGATTAATCATTAAAGTAAAATAAAAATTCGTAAGAGTGGAAATGAGGATGAACATTTGTAGCTACGGCGTAGTTTTATATCGTGAAACACATCTATTATTACTACTTTTGGTTTCCTTGAAGGCGCTAATCTCAGGAACTACTGGTCCGATTTTAAAAATTATTTCAGTGTTAGATAGCCCATTTATTGATGAAGGCTATCATCACGTTTACACATATACTTAGTGATTTAATAATTAATATTATATAGCCCACGAAATAGAAAGTTAATAAGCTTTTATATAACAAATAACCCGAAAAAGTACCTGTTTATTATGCACCAGACTGTAATATCTTTATTGATACAAAACTTTACATAATTTCATGCTCAAAAGAAAACTTGTTTATGACATTTTTATTATTTATGGCTGAAACAAAACTTGTTTTAACGCGTTTTCACATTACAAAAAGCAACTCATAGACTTTCTTGTTTTAATTTCTATTGTTGTTTTTACATGATATTTCAAACAACATAATCGAACTTTATATAAACGCAAAAGTTTGTAAGTCTGTATGTTGGTTACTATTTCACGCAAAACAGCTGATCGGATCTGTATGAAATTTTGTACAGAGATAGATTATAGTCTGAATTAGCACATGCTTTTTACCCGAATACCACACGAGTGACGCCGCAAGTTCTAACTAGTATAAGTTAACAAATGTTAAACAGTATTTCCTGTGAACTTCACACGGAAGTAATGGTTCCTTGTCAATGCCAATACAAACATACAAACCGATAATTGGAGTTCACTCAACTGTTATGTAATTGTGTATTTTGTTCATTCCAGCGATGTTTGGTGGTTTTATGGGCGCGAACTGTGTAGGAGTTGTAAAAATAACATTTGACTTGCGACAGAAAATTTGTCTTCTTGATATTGATAAATGGAGACGGTGATAAATTGATAGATTAATGGATTGAACTTTTTACGAGATTAGTAAAAAAAATAAGGGAATTTTACACATATATATCATATAGGTACTATTGAGAATGTAAATAAAATAAAAATGGTTAACATTACAAGGTTTTGTACCTTAATAACATCAAAATACCCTCATATTATTGTAATACGCCGCGGATTAAGATTTATTTTCATAACACACGTATCTATTATTATCTATTCGTATAAACAAAGATATAATAATGATATATAGATAAACGCGACATAGTGTCGCATGAGAATCATCGTTTGCAAGAATTATTATAACATATTTGATTAGATTGTAAATATTCCACACGTCTTTTAAATACCAATACCTATAGTTAAAATAGTCAATCGTGTAAAGACATTATAACATGAAACGTATTTAATATTAGACTTATTTTTCTATTATAAATTTAGAAAGAATAGAAAAAATTCGTTCACGAGGCGGGATTCAAACCCGCATCCTTTCACGCCAATTTATTATAGTGTCGATTATTTTTGTAATATTATTGTGAAAATTGAAAAACCAGACAACCCAGGATAGGCCATCCTGGCGCATGAGATCGAGGAGAGCCGACCCCAAATAAAGGGATAAGGCAAAGGAAAAGAAGAAGTATAATATGTGAAAAGCGCCTTGAAATCGATCAAAAAACCCTTTCAAGACATTAGTACCTAATTATATACCTACCTACAATATAATAATTCTCAAAGGACTCTAGTTACTACATTTTCCACACTAAAGGCTCTTCTATACAGTAAATGCTTATTCATATCCCATTTCAATGGCAATCATCGGTGACATGACATCACTTAGCTGATGATAAATGAAGATCCTAATAATAAATAGATACTGTGTTCAATTGTCAATTCGTCTTGATAGACGCGACCTTCTGAATCAGTCGTTTAAAAACCTAGCCTTGCCCCGCGGTTTTACCCGCATTTCTCCGCTCCTGTTGGTCTAAGCGTGATGTTATAGCCTTATAGTCTTTCTCGATAAATGGGCTATCTAACACCGAAATAATTTTTCAAATCGGACCAGTAGTTCCTTAGATAAACGCGTTTAAACAAACAAAAAAACTTATAATACATAAGTATAGATATCAATTAATGAACACATATAAAAATTTACATGATAAAATTCTGAGTTTGATTTGAAGACCTACTTCCCATCTCCGACCTCAATAACATCAAAATACCCTCATATTATTGTTACAAAAACAGCGCACTTAACACATTAAAATGCAATAAGAGCAACATTACAACGAGGTTTCATTTTCGGTAACTGCCTCGGAAGGAAAGTGACGTTACGTCATGTAGGTGGTGGTGTCACCACGGGCGGTTGGAACGCCGCGTTTTTGCTGCGCGTGTGAAACAGTTTTTTTACATTTTTGATGGACGCAAAGGATAGGATCAATTAGTATTACTATCTAGGAACGTGATTGTTGAATGTAGTTTGACGTAATTAAATAAAAATGGAAACTGCGTTTTTTTAATCAGTAGCTATCTCATAATGACCACGTGTAAGAATTTACAAAATCTAGAACAATCGGCAAGATAATTGATAGTTAGGTACTTTTCTTGAAAAAATAATATTTTTCCTTATAAAAGTGTATAAAAATTAAAAACAATTAAAATGGATTGGCCTCTCAACAATCCTGTTGCATAATGCATTCTAAATAAAGTATTTTGAGTAATCAATTACTTCCTGTTCTTAATAGAATACAAAAACTTACAAAACGCGGCGTGTATAACATAACAATGTAACAAGTACGGATGTAACTGTCGAAAATTGATGTCCGAAATCGTTACCAAATTTCTTGTTAACTAGTTTTGTTCGCTATTTATTATACCTGACCGCACTTTGTGAAAGATGATTTAAATATATGACTAGTTTACGCCCCGGTTCTGTTCGGATTGGATTTTTTAACAATTAATTATTTATGCGAGTTCCCTGTACATCACATGGTGGCAGCGGTGGGTTCCCTTCCCTGTACATTACAGGTTGATTAAGGCGTGTACATGCGGTTTAATATCAAAACAATAAAAACACGAGGCACATATCTAAAAAAAAATCTATAAGACATCAGTCTTAGCTTAATACATTTGACCCACAAATATAATTTAAATTATTCAAACTAAACCGTAAAATTGATCAGGAAACGTGATTGTCGCACTTGACCTCAATGGAACTGGTTGTCGCGCTCCAATTATCCTAATATCACCCTTATTAGAATAACAATAGGCGATAATCTCGTGTGTCATATTATTACAAATTGAACTTTACTTGTGTTACCGTAAGATCCATTTCAAAACAGTGCTGTGTTGAAAGTGAGATGCAAATGAAAGGCTTAGTTGGCTTGGTCAAAGAGGTTAATTTATTAATTAGAACTTTACTAGCAGTAAGATAAAAAAGCAAGTATAGGTAGAATATAGCATACGTCACTCTGAATATTTTAGGTTTGTGGCATTATGTGGATATTTCTCGAAAAAATCCTTCTATCTTCATTCTGAGCAGTTCTTAGGAAGTAGGTACGCGATCGATTTGTAAAAACATTTCAGAGCTAGATATCCTATTTATTGAAGAAGGCTATGAGGATCATATTATATCAGCACGATTAGCGTGCTGATATATGATCCTATATCCTTTGAGAAGCGGAGAAATTCGGGTAAAACCGCGGGACGCAACTAGTATAATATAATATAGTTCCGCATAGATCGGGGACCTTGATTAGGGTCATGTGTGATTGATCGGAGTGTTTGAGCCAATTGCTTATCAGATGTATTGTCTTTACTGGTTTGTCTCGTGACGTATTGTAGACTAGTTTATGGACGCGACTTTCCCTGTGTAAAATCTTGTGCCATATTTACATAGTAAGCAGAGGGAGATAATACCTATGCATAAAAAATAGTATAGATATTTACAAGCAGATGAAGATAATTTAACATTAGCACAAAATTAAAAGAATCTATGGAATAACAGCTGTTTATATGCTATGTATATTATAGCTATAGATTTTCTGTATGTTGATGGTGCACTTGGAAATGGATAAATACAAAAAACTATTGGGATAAATCATTATACTTAATTTTATGAATTATATTTATAAAATACTAGCGGTCCGCCCCGGCTTCGCCCGTGGTACATGTTTACGTTTTCTCTACATAAGAACCATCCTCGTACTTCAATGAATATAATAAAAAAAGAATTATCGAAATCGGTTCAGCCGTTCTCGAGTTATGCGCTTACACATTTTGCGATTCATTTTTATATATAAGAAGATTTATTTGTATGGTTTATGCAAAACTAGTGAGAACAGCAAGTATAAAAGAAAAGAAGTAGTAATTATATTATTATACAAGGATACATTACATGAATTATTGCAGTTCATAATGTTGTTTTTATTATAATTGCAGTGAAAGGTGAATACTGGTCAGCCTTGATGAGGCTGTACTCTATAGGGACATCAACCGAAGTGACATTTAACGTTATCCTTGGTTACCTTTACATGAAAGTAGGTAATTATTTATTATAATTATCCGTTTTTTAATATTTTTATTATTGTTTGCGAAACAAAAAACTTTTAAACAGAAAAACAAAGCGAAAAGGAAGGTATATTACTTTCCCTTCCTTCTTATCAACTACAAGATTGGCAAATCTACATTTAAACAACCAGACATTATGAATTTAAGTTTTAAATGTAGGTAAGTAATTAATTTAAGCATTTAAAAAGATATCTAAACTAATAATATAAGTATTACTCTCTATTCTTACCAATGGGAAGTAGGTACGTATGGTATATTTAAATGAATAAATAATTAAAAATAAAAATACGTGTTTTAAAACTTCTAAAATTAATTGAGAATTACTTCAACACACTTTTACGCTACTGCTATTAGAATCTTTAAAACCAAGGTGTAACGAATTTGATCGGTTAATTGCAACAATTTGTAAGTATGTCCGTCTGTCACCAGTGATCAACTGGAACACAACGAATTGCGCAGTGGTGTGCGCTTCCGCAAATTTCTCTCCCACGACACTTAGACGTATTTTCTATTTATTTATTATGGATTATTATATTTGTACGAATATTTGTTGGGATATATCTGCAAAATTCGATGTAAATTTTTAAATTTTTGTATATTGTATCAATAGATGTCAAGTAGGTACAATAGCTAATTGATGCAAGTAGTTATTCGAAAAAGTATAAAAAACTACTGGAATACTATGTATTGAAAGTTGAATAACACTCAATGCGTAGATATTCGGCGTCCAAAACGTGTTCTTATTAATAATTTTGAATGAGTCACATTTAAGGTGAATCTAATGTCACGTAAAAATTTAATCAAACATACAGTTTTACCATCGTTTGTATATAAATATTTTTTTAAAGTTACTATGAGCTCCAGAGAATAACATCTTATTTTATTAAAAACTCAATCATAAATTTCAACTTCAATTTCATAATTAATGTCATTTTAATTCGATACTCTACTGCTTAATATTACAATATCTTAACATTTACAATTTACATACTTACATTTCCTAAATTGAACAAAAAGTTGATATTTTAAAGTATTTTATGGACTTCCTCGTTCAGATCAATAAAATATTTAACACATGACAATTCGACGCTTTTAATTCTTCCGACGTATAGTCTTAATATTTTTTTAATAAATGTACATACATCGGCAAGTTAAAAGGAAAGTTAGTTAAAGATATGGTAATGACGATAAAAACTTATTATCTATAGGGTCAACCGGGGCAAATGCAACTATGGGGCTATGGCAACTAGTTATCATAACTAATTTATTAGAGTTGTTGTAATATATCGCCACCTATGATTCAATAACTCAACGACTAATAAATCTTACAAGTAATAGATGGTGCCCCTACGATGAAAACTATTTGATTGATAGGCCATTGTGTCAAACCGCTATTTTGAAGTTGGTGTGCGTAAAAACAGGTGTCGAGTTTTACAGACAAAAAAATTGTTTAGGAGTGATTTTTTGCAGGTGTTTTTGATTGGACACGATTATCACAAGCCGTTAAGCATATTTCATTTATATTTTTAATGCGTTAGTTGACTCTATTTTGTGTTATTGATGCAGTTACAATTGCCTCATGAAAATTTTCCTGTGGGGTTATTGCAACTGTGAGGTTAGTTACAATAGCCCCTTATATTTTTGTATGAAACTAAAAACACTAGTGATGTGACAGTGTCGATATTTTTATTATGTATCCTTCTTGGTAGTCAAAATATACTTTCTTTATGATTAATTAAAGAAGAACCATCGATTATTTCTTCGATATTATACCCAGAGACGGGTTCATAAGTAAAATTAAAATTAGATAAAGCGTGGTTAAAGACTATAAGTAACTAAAAACGATAGGTAGGATAGTTCTGTGATTGTTCAAGTAATTTTTAGTTAACGGTTGATTAACTAATAAACGTATTTTGTTTGGTTTACGTTTTTAACAATATTTAACACAAAGAATATTATTTGTTCTGACCAAAAACTAAAATTGACTTAGTAGGTACTAGGTAGTACACTAGTAGTACACTGTAATTTTTTTTTGTTGTGATTTAAAGTGGTAAATCAAAGTAGGTACATGAGATTTTCCTCTAAATAATGCGGCGCCATCTACGATCGCAACGTTATTGTATAGATAACGTTATTGTATATATATATATAGAATAATAAAAATATATCGATGAATAAGTTTTTTGCATTCCCCACACTAATTCTCTAACAAATAGTTGCATTTGCCCCACATTTAGAAAAATAAGATTTTTCCTGAAAACTCGTCCTTGCTACACGGTAATCCAGTTCAAAATCCTATGAATAACATGAAATCTCATAAATATATTCTATATTCGTTGTTTTATATGAAATAGAAGAAGAGCTATGGCAGTTAGTTGCATTTACCCCCGACTAGGGGTTAATGTAACTTTTTCTACCAATTTTAGGAAATATTCTCACTACCAGTTATTTATAAGACTACTGTATTGCTTGATTGGTTTAAAATAATCTTGAATAAATACAAAAAACAATAAATGGGTCAAATAAATGACCAAATATAAAAGGAGATAACTGCAACCGATCAAACTTGAGACTTGTTATTTTTTAGTTGCATTTGCCCCGGTTGACCCTACATATAATAAATCTGTAGAAGGGTCAATTCTGTACATTGAAAATATTGAAAAAATAAATAGCAGGGGGTGTTACTGGATCGATACCAAACCCAAATATGTGATTAAAAAAATTTTTGTCTGTCTGTCTGTCTGTATGTATGTGAAGACATCACGTGAAAACTAACGGTTCGATTTCGATGAAACTTGGTATAATTATACCTTATTATCCTGGGCGTTAAATAGGATACTTTTTATCCTGGAAAAATACGTAGAAAAAAAAAATCTTAATTTTTCAGTTTTATGCATAGACGTTGTTCTGTAGAACCGCGAACACACGATGGGTATTATTATAGGCCTAGCCGTATTTGGGTCCAATAGATATTTATAAGATGTTATTGTCAGAGTTACTCAAAATGGAGAAATAAACCATCCACGCGAAGAGCGACATCCGCGCGGACGTAGTCGCGGGCGGAAGCTAGTAAGAAAATATGGCCTTGTAATGGAGTAAGTTAATACGAACGAATATATTTATAAACTCGCATTTATGTAGGTATAACACAATCCATAATTTACTTTTGAACGTTGTGACTTGTGAGGTACCGACTGGAAATCGAAACCTATCGATATTTTTTTAAGAAATACTTCATCATTCATAAAACTGTTTTGAACAGGATCAAATAGAGTTAAATGTAACCGAATAAAGTCACATAGACTATTTATTATTTGACTCGCATAATAAATAAGAAACAGGATCTAGATAGGTACCTCATTATAAAAAATAGCATATTTAAAAAACATTCTTTAAGTTTACAAAATAAATAAACCAAGCAACTCAAACTTTAACCCTCCGTGAACCACGTGGATAAAAGTTGCGTCCTGCACTACGTGGGGTTTCCTGGACCCAATAATCTTTCCATGTTTTTATAGCTAGTATTTATTGTAAATTTGTAATGTGTATATTATTATTATCCCTTGACTATAAGAGGTTAAAAATAAAATAAATTTATCAAATATTATAAACATTTATTATATCTTTAGGCTATGTAACAGAAATAGTACTTTTTACCAACAAAAATAAGACTATGTTCTATGGGTTGGACTTTAAGAAAAAAAAAAGACGTGTGGCACTCGGGGACTGCCGCGGTAAAGATATTGCATGCTATGCTTTCAAGCCACACCTCCGTGCCCGTTGGAGTGGGGAGCGTGAGGTTTTTCGTTACGGAATTTCTGGATTCATTCCCCGCGCTCAAGGCCCGCGATAGAAGCTATGCAATAGCTTACAAATTAATATCCTGTACATCCTCTTCACTTTCACTTTCAGACTGAATGCTCAAGTGATCCGTGTCATCTTCACTTCCACGTAGAAACAGCTCATCCGTATCGCTATCATTTTCTTCCATAAGTGCGGATATTATTGCATTTTCATTTATGTGATGAGCCATAATGAGCCCTAGAAACAATTTCAGATAATTTTAAATAATAAAAAAACAAATTAAATAAATATTTATATAAAAATAGTCGTATTTTATCACACCATACTGCTCACCTTTTAGTGGACGTACCGAACTACGTGGGGTTTCTGACACCCAGCTGCACTTTGACGGCGTCCATTTACCGCGTCTGCGACGCTATTACTAAACCAATGTCGCTAAGAGGTCTGGCAAGGTCGCAACTCCAGCTACACGAGGTTTCAAGACTTTCGCACAATGTTTGGAAAAGATACAAAGATTTTTTGTATGGCTGGGGTGTATTAAACCCCACATGGTGCACGGAAGGTTAAAGAAAACGTAAAAAACATGCGACCCTTAACATTTTGTAAATCAATGTTCACAAGGTCGTCTGCAAATGTCATTACAGACAGGTGAACGCCAGACGCCTATATTATTATACCTTTGTGCAAGTTATCTGTTGCAAGTTGTAATGTCTTGGTGTTTTGAATAATATGAGCTGTTTTGTATATTTCTTATTTGTGTGGTTTTTGGTCAAAAGATGACTATGACAAACAGGTTATTTAAATACCTCTCTGGAAAATAAGTTTTAAAATGATATTGATTTTCGTTACTAATGCTATAGGAATTTATTTCATACGAGTAGATATTCGATTATTATAAATTGACGGTTTTATTTAGATCTTTTGTCAGAATTTCATACACTATGCATGTCAACAATCTAAAAGGTCGGATGCTAGTAAATTTAAGCTTATGTTAACATAACTACCAAGAATCTCCATAGAAACTAACTTGTTCATTATAAAGTGAATGAACCATCTTGCTCTTATAAAAAAACCGGAATGATATATATTTGGGGTTGAAATCGGATGTCCGTCTTGTGGTCACAGCCGATAGGGTTGGAAGACATATAAGTGATAAAAATCGTTTGCCGGTAGATACACGTTATAAAATAATTTTGTTTTAACCAATATGTATTGGGAATGACGTAGTTTTAAGTGAATAGAAATAGTTAAAATAGTAACGAGTACTGATAAGGTTTTTATCATTAATTAATTGATATTTGGCTGTTAATTCATCAATGTTTAGAAAATAATCAATCTTTTTAACAACAGATTAGCTAAGTTTTCAAACGTGGGCAGAATCTGGGTGTTTTGCTAGTATAACAAAGGAAAAGTTAATTATCTACGACTCGTTGCTACGTAAATACTTTCAAAAGGCGAGGACATGTGCAAAGCAGAGGCGTCCACTATAATTATTGTACCCACAAGATGTACACACACACACAACAACATCTTAAAATTACAAGTCTATCTATTTATATACTAAACTAGCATTCCGCCTGCGGCTTCGCCCGCGTTTTCAAAAAAAAACCCGCATAGTTCCCGTTCCCGTGGGATTTCCGGGATAAAACCTAGCCTATGTCACTCAGAAATGATGTAGCTTTCCAACAGTGAAAGAATTTTTCAAATCTGCCAAGTTTCGGAGCCTATTCAATTCATACAAACAAACAAACAAAAAATCAAACCTTTCCTCTTTATAATATTTGTATAGATAATGATATTATTTCTAGTAACTTATTGATTTGAGTGTGAAGATATTATCACAGTTCAGTTTTAGGTCAGAAGGGTGCTTATTTAGTTAAATACTCAAAAATGTATAATGAATTCTATGAACAGGGTAAACAAAACGCGTCTAACGATTATATCACTCAACAAGGTTTGAAAAGAAGCTATGTGTAAAACACACACACGCGCACCCACAATTCGATACACACATAATATATTTCATATACATACATACATGATACACACGTATGAATAACTAGCTGCGCTCCGCGGTTTCACCCGCTTGGCTACGCTTCTGTTGGTCTTTGCGTGATGATATATAGCTAGGGCATGCAGAACCGGATCCGGTTCCAAGTTTCTGAAACCCGGTTCCAAATCGAGCTCAGAACCGGGTAGAACCGGGTTACCCGGTTCTTTTATAATACTTCGGAAAAAATACTAAATTAAACAAAAGTAACTGTAAAAGTACCTGATAGGCCTTTTATTTTACGCGGCTTGTGTCTTATTTTATTAAATTAATAACGAAACAAAATTTCAATACTTCTCTTTATTTATCAGTCTTATAAAAGTACCTTGGCCCTTAGTCAAACGTCAGTATCGCCAAGGAATAGAAATTGCTAACGCTAATTATTGACATAAGCTCATGATATTTTGGTAATGGTTCGGTCAAACTACCAACGACGATGACGACCACGACCAAAATTCAAATCTTGCCAAAATTTATTCAAAATAAAATATTTAAATCTCCCGTCATTACGGTACTCGGAAAAAAATTAATTCGAGGTCAATTAATAAAAGAATAGTTTTTTTTGCGATTTTCGCCGAGTACACGAGAGAAAATTGTACATCATAAAATTATCTATAAAAAAGGTTAAATACATTTTTTCCTAGGAGCTACCGTTTCTACGAAAAACCTATTTTTTATCCATTGATCTCGAAAAAATTTTTTTAATTGTGTTTTGCACAATTTATTTAATTTCGACTGGATGAAAATTCCTTAGGCAAAACATCATACGCTTATATGTCAATTTGTATCGATAGCGTATTCTATTCCTTAGCGTTTTGACGGTTGTCTCGGCGCTCTTGTTATCATAATATCACATAAAAACATGAAAAGTACCCAGCTGTAGGTTTTGAGTCCCATGCGAATGTCGAAATTTGCGACAGCATTTACGGCTGTATCTTTTGATGCGTTGGCTTGTGAGTTCGACTTTTTCACTTAAAAGGGACCGAAGACTTAGTATTCGATATAAATTTCAGCTTGATACCAAAAACAAAAACATGACTGGATCATTATATGAATCAGTAAAATTAACAGCTTTTCAAATTCACGAGAAATCTAATAAAAATATTTCTGTAGCCTAATTTTTGTCATTTTCGAAGCCTAATTTTTTTTGGTAATACAACCGTAGGAAACTTATAGCATCTAAGGTTAGACAACCAATCGGAGCCACGCTTGAGGCGTGGCACGAAAATTCGCGATGCACGTGAGTCTGACGTTGCCAGATACAATAAATTTGTTAAAATAATGCAGCAAAATATAAATAATACTTTATATTTTAATATTTTGGTCGGAACCGGGAGAACCGGGTTTCATACTATTCAGACCCGGTTCTCAAGATCATCAAAAAACCCGGGTTTACCCGGGTTTTTCGGAACCGGGTAAACCCGGGTGCATGCCCTATATATAGCCTATAGGCTTCCTCGATAAATGGGCTATCCAACACCGAAATAATTTTTCAAATCGGACCAGTAGTTCTTGAGATTAGCGCGTTCAAACAAACTCTTCAGCTTTATAATATTAAAATATAGATATATATATAACTAATAAGTAATAACACACACATGCATATTTAAATATACATATGAATAATAACCCACGTTATCTATAGTATTGCAAAAATAAAGCAAATATATCGCAAACCGATACATGCCCTTGGCATGCGACAATTTTGTAGAGAAAGGCATAAAAACCGGGCGTACACAGCCTTCGAAATGTCGCCTTATCTCCTACACCTATTCAATGTTCTTTTTTAAATAACATCGATGCAAATAAAATAAATTGCTTTAAGTATGCATGCTAAATAAACGAGAATACATTATTAATACAATATGAATCAGGTTGGTTAATGTTAACACATATTTTTTTTAATATATGTAATTCATAGAAGGGTCTTATTTCAAGAATAGAAAAGGCGAAAAAACCTAGATCATGTTCCCTAGAGATACTACGAAAGAACTTCTAAAGAACACATACTATCAATTCACTAGTTGTGTCCCACGGTTTACCCGCATTGCTCTGCTCCTAATTCCTATTGGTATACTAAGCATGTTAAGAGCTATAGCCTTCCTAATTAATGGTTATCTAATACTGAAATAATTTTTCTTATGATCAAAGAAATTTAAACCGAAAAACATACGTAGGTATAGCAGATTTTATTTATTTATCGAGTGAAACTCAGTAAATATAAATGTTAACTAAATAACAGACAGATGTAACTAAATCGTAAAATCAGTGAGTTCACAAGTAAAACGCTCGTAAAATCGTGAGAAACCGCAGGATATGCTAATATTTATGGATGCGAGACATCCTCTGTTTGAGCTGTGTATAAATTAGAAACAATGTATGGTCATGTGAGATTTCACTTCTTATTATAAGTAATATAACATATTAATATTAAAACGGCAAATAATATAAAAGCTTTCAAAAATATGAGTAATTTTGATGGCAGCAAATAATGTATGTAGATCTAAATTATTGTCAGAAATATTTATAGCAACACTAGCTTACCGCCCGCGGCTTCGCCCGTTTTGTTTAAAACCCAATAAATTATATACTAAAACTATCTATTAAAAAAAACCGCATGCAAATCCGTTGCGTAGTTTTAAAGATTTAAGCATACAAAGGGACAGAGAAAGCGACTTTGTTTTATACTATGTAGTGATGATAAAGTATATTTTTATCTCCGAGCTTCACGGCAGCCAAAATTATTATTGTATAAAATAAAATACAATTGACATAATACCGTTTATAATAGCATTGAAACTTATTGAAATATGAAATAATATCACAAAATAAAAACTTACAGTCAATAATCGCATTGAAAAGAAATATTTTGTACAAAAACATCAAACACAGCTCATTACGAACGGACAGAGAAACCTGCTTTTTACTTTATATTTTTAACAAAACGTCAACCGTTACTAATCACTTGCAAATTAAAATTCAATCCCAATGTAGGTATTTGTGAAATAGTTGAGTTTTTACACCGTCTTTCTAAATTCGCTACACATTGAGTCGTAATTGCAAGCTGCAAAAAGGGGATTGTGAAAAACTTTTACGAGAAATATTTAGTATGTGGGTCAGGTGGAATTTTGTTATGATAAAATTGTGTTTTTTCATAATTGGATTTAGTTTTAATAAATTTCTTTCCTTATCGGGCTATTTTGTGGATATGCGTGGTGAGAGACCTAAGATTGATTTAATTATTTAGCTATACCTATCGAACGTTTTTAACAATCATAATTCATACCTATACTATAATGTCTAGATATAAGTACCTCTTAATATCAACAATGCTATAAATTAAATAATAAATCATTAAATCATCTGATAATAATCCTCCTCTGTCAATCTTAATTTTGACCTTGTCAACCTTGATCTTTTTCCGATCACGTCGGTCTTTCAATTCATCAGACTATTGAGTTATAGAATAGGAAATGCCCTTGCATTAATAATTACAAAGTACGAAGCGTTCAGCATAGATAGTTTTTTTTAACTTTGTTTTTAGTCCAGTCAATTTAGTCATAAAAATAACGAAATTCCGACACTCGGAAATTCGTAAAGATTACAATAAAGTGGTAAGTAAACCCATTAAAATAAAGTGCTAAAAGTCGTCATCGATCCCATGTCTGCTTCGACATTTGACATTGACGTTGTTCGGGATCACGGTGTTCATGATTTTTTTCTCGAAGTCCTACCATTTCCCAGATATTGCTTACAGCTTTTTAATAAGTCTATAAAGCGCTTCAAGTCTACTACTTACAGCTTTAGAATATCCACTGCCTGCGCTTCCATCGCTGGAGTTGCTCAGCCGCCGCTCCGTGGAAGCCGGCGGCGACCACGCGCTGCCGCTGTCTGACGGCATAGCACTACACTACACTACACTACACACGCGTGATGTGTCCATTGTACGGTAACTGCAACAAAAGGGACGGGTTAGTGGAATTGTTCATACAAAAAAGAGCACGTGTCAGAAGTGAAACTTCTTTGGCAAGTTTCAAAGATACCAAAATCGTCGCCTTACTGCATGACGTGACGGTAATGATTAAATAGTTAATAAATCAATTTATTAAACTTCATATAGTTAAAGTCGAAAATAAGATAACTATGTTATTATTCATGAGCCTATTTTGAATAGCAAAACTACTTTAATGTGAAATAACCCTAAAACAACAACCTTGTAATCATCATCAAAAAAATGTTCTTGTAGTTTTTTTTAAACGCCAATGAAAGAAGAAAAAACACTTTACAAATAAAATCAATTTATAACCAATACTAAATGAAATAATAAAAAATAGCACGCGATGATAATAAATTGCTTCTGATTACAGAATTTATGCATATCACTGTTAGATTAAATAGATAGAGCTATCACTTCTCGATCGATCGCATGAAAAGATAAACATGATGTGTAGATGCATGACGTCAATGTTTTGCTCAATTATCTACCTATATTATTACCTATTATAAATTTATATTGGAGACTAAAACCATAGTATAAAGAGAACAAGTATGCCGTCTCCCGGCGTTTAGGAGAGCAAGGTATCCCTAAACTCGCGAGGCGCAGGGTTGTCACTTGGCACATTGATAATTTAAATAATCTAATATATTATATTATGATGATGAGGATGAATGGATGTATGGATGCTTGTTCCTCTTTCACGTAAAAAGTACTGAACCGATTACAATGAAATTTAGCACACATATAGAGGGTAACTACTAACTTGGATTAACACATAGTTTTTATCCCGGAAATCCCACGGGAACGGGAACTATGCGGGTTTTCCTTTGCAAACGCGGGCGAAGCCGCGGGCGGAAATACAACTAGATTTCCTGTATATATACAACTAGATAGATTAGATTTGATGTATATATACAACTAGATTTCCGCCGGTGTTTCGGTGTTTGTCTATATATATATAGACAAACACCGACCCCACACAGCAATGGCACGTCCCTCACGAGAAGGAACCGAGCGGCGTTGTGTGCGTGCTTCAAGCTTGCGTACGTACACAACGTACACAATGAACGTGGGGCGTGGGCAAGCGTACGTACACAACGTACACAATGAACGTGGGGCGTGGGCAAGTGCTCCGCGTATATACGGTGCGATGTGCCTTTGTTAGAAGATACCTTACTTGTTCTCTTTATACTATGCTAAAACATAAAGAACAGATTAACATGAATCATCATTAGAACGTGTTTGTTTGTAGTTTACTACGTAACGGAGTATCCGAAATACGTGACTTTTACACTAAGTACACAAATGCCTATGCGAACGATGCCGCAGGTAAAAGGGAGTTTCCTGTTATTAAAACAATACCTTTATTTAGCTTTTGTAAATGATCTCATACCTGCTGCTATAATGTAAGCACAATAAGCAAAGAAATTAACAACTGCTAATTATTTGCAATTATTATTATTTATTAGTAAATGTCGGAAACTTTAGGAATTTTTATAACTTGTTTATAACAATATTTATTTCCTTTAGTCATGAATAGTTTTGCATATTATAAAATTTTCTATAGGTACCCTGTTGGGGTATTTATAATATGCAAAATTTTATAATATGCAAAACATAACCACTTGCTCCAAATATCGTTATCTTTATACCTAATTACCTACCTACAACAAAAATTTGACAAAAATCACACTGAAAGACTATTAGGAAACATCAAGCAGACTAATTTGAATATCATATGTGGTCATGTCATAATTTTGGCTAATTTACCAAACCATAACATTGAATAGAGCCTCCTTCCCATGAATCCAGCTAAATTCGGCTAAGCTATTTACCTACTTTCATTATACATTATGTATAATAATGAGGTAATATTCTCGGTAAGTAGTAATTAAGCAAAACTTCCTATTGTTCACTGAAATTACTTTTTACACAACGTCTTACACAATTTTCGCATATATTATACCTACATAAATATTTCATAATCTAATTGTATTTTTGATTTTCAGATACTTAAAATTTTAAGGATTTTCCCGGAACTACCATGTGATATTCTATAAATATGTGAATAAAATAAAATTCCAAATACCACACCATAATAAGAAGCAATAAAATAGCACAAAACAATAGATCCTTCGAGATCACAACTTCACAACTCTTTATCAGATAACAAAAACACTTCAAAATCCGTACGTCACTCAAGTTGGAATTGCAACACACACTTCTCATTAACTACCAAATACAACAAACAATACGAATGCTAATTACCAGAATTTCACAGTTCAACAATGCTTGAGACTTGCTAAACGCCGAATATTCATATAATAATCGCGCTAGCTACATACAAGCTACACGTCCGTCCCACGCGGCAGTCTGATCTCAACTGACGAGACGCGGCCAAAATACGTAATCGAGTTCATAACATTTCTCGAGTCTTGACTCGAAACGATTTTATCGACATCGCTTATCGATACAATTATATTCGCGTTCTTACATTAAACTTAATGAGGCAATTAATGATTTTCTATATTTACCTGCCTATGAAAGTAATTAATCCTTATACAACCGCAAATGTAATTCGGTATTTAGTAAATTTTAACTCATAAGGAAAGTGTTTATATCGATTATTATATAATAACGCAATTACATTGCTTTCTAATTTCCTGCCTTAAAACATATTTACGTAAATTAAAATAATACTTATACATAATATATTAAACGTGTAAAACCAAGTTTTACATGTCGCTCTGTTCTCGTTCTGTGCGTCTGTTGATGATTTCGTACTTATTCCCTCACCTAACTAATTTTAACAGCAGTTGAATTTTGGCATCACAGGATCTTTCCGATGTAACAAAACTTATCAAATTATTGATCAATATCGCTAATTACATGAGACCTACCAACATTCAAGATTCAGAGGAGGATTCAGACGTCACTGACAATCTTATAAATTGACAACCCAGTACATATTGAACAGCCCTTTTATACAATACACAAGGAACAATTACTTCCTGTTGTTAAAATTTTGCTTCAATATTGACTTCATTTCCAATTCGCAATTCTTTCAATCGCAAACATTGGAACCGATTCGTGGCCAATGTAAACCTTACGTCATTTCCTTAGATATTTATATCCTGCCTCAGTCAATGTAGACTACAGAAGTCTACTAATGTAGTTTACGCCTTGTTACAATCTATTAATGGTATCTGCTTGGACAATACTAGGGCGTTGGTACTGTGTACTTGGCTCCTTTACTCTGGGGACACGAATGAAATCGTAATTTGAAGATAAGGTTGCGTTGTCTGAATTTTGTCACTTCTGAACAGCAGAACACGAAAATAACTACACTTTTATGGTTCTTCTGATTGTTGTGGATATAAGAAGAATATATTTTACTAGAAGATGACCTTGCTTTAAATACTTCGCCACTATTTACTATTACAGAAATTTGTCAAACGTGGTGAATATCCGTATAAACATCATTTTCCATCCACTGCTCAATGTAGAAATTTGTGCAAGGTAGATATACTTGTAATAGTTTCTCAAACTCAATGAGTTTGAGTTTGAGTTTGAATGAGTTTCTAACCATTAGAAGAATCGTCCACCGATCTTCCAGACATTTCATGCTAACACAGGCCAAATAACAATTCGGAAGTAATCTATGCAAAAACAATATTCCAACCCTACAAGGAGAACTTTCTCTTGACAGCATACCAGGAATAGATAAGTTCAAATTGTAACCTAGTGTCATTGAATATAGAGTTAGAATAGGCATTGTTAAAGGAGAAATTCGACTTCCTGATATGAGACCTAGTAATTGTATCGCCCCATATAGTCGACAAGAATAATGGCTTCTTGAAATTGCCTGATTGACATTTCGCGGGAACTATCTGCGATTTATAAATCATCTGTTTGATGGCTAACAGAGAAATAATTTGATGAGGATATTGTTAGTGTGTTTATATAGTGTGTATTTTTGTATTGATATCATTCTTATCATTTCATGTTTATATCTTGTTGTCTGTGTCGAGATTAACTTTGAAATGTGAAAAATGTATGTAGAAATTCAAATAGGCATAATTTTGAGTTGGTGCAGAATTATTGTCCAAGATAGGATTTCACAAATTATTGCTCCAAAAAGATGCAACCAGAAAATTTACAGACATTCGTTTAACATTTGTTTATGCATGAAGACTTCCTATAACTGAGACGATGATTTACTTTTTCATAATTGAACTGAAAACAGTATGAAACAGTATGTATAAGTAAGTCGTAATTATTTTATACTAGATTTCCGCCCGCGGCTTCGCCCGCGTTTGCAAAGGAAAACCCGCATAGTTCTCGATCCCGTGGGATTTCCGGGATAAAAACTATCCTATGTGTTAATCCAAGTTACCCTCTATATGTGTGCTAAATTTCATTGTAATCGGTTCAGTAGTTTTTACGTGAAAGAGTAACAAACATCCATACATCCATACATCCATACATCCTTACAAACTTTCGCCTTTATAATATATATTAGATACTAGCGGTCCGCCCCGGCTTCGCCCGTGGTACATATTTACGTTTTCTCTACATAAAAACCATCCTCGTACTTCAAGGAATATAATAAAAAAAGAATTATCGAAATCGGTTCAGCCGTTCTCGAGTTATGCGCTTACCAACACATTTTGCGATTCATTTTTATATATAAGAAGATTAGATAAATTGATATTACTACTGTCCGAACATTGCATTTTTATTTTTTAGACAGGTCTCAAATATCATTTGAGTGGTAAAAAATTGGTTAAAATATTATTTTATGCAACAGATCACCATTAAAAAATCCTCTTGAAGTATATACTACTTGACATACGTATGGTTACATAAAAAATCCGAGGATGGCTTATTTTCCAACAATGTGGCCTCAAGTACCTATTAGGGTTGACAACATGCCATAACTTTGTAAAATATTGTTTTATACTTCCTTTTTAGTACTCGAATGATAGCTTAATAAATATAGTTTATATGTACCAGGATATGGATGTATTTAGGAAACCAGAAAGGTTAGTTGCAAGAAACTCAAGACATTTTTGTGCAAAGTACATTAGAACTATTAAATACATATACATATATAATACTAAAAAGCCTAAATCATAGAATTGCGTGACAATTAAAAGCCAAGTTGTTACCCGACTTATATAAGAAGATTAAACACACGTCAAAATAGTTCAAAATCAAGTGGTTTAAAAAACTATTAAAGCTCATTTTTACCCGTAACTCATAAATGCCAGCTGACAACCCTTATACAGCTGTAACTGTCAGGGCATAACGGTACCGCATCGGACGCGCCTACTACAGAGCAGATATATTTTTCTCCGTTTGTTATGCTTTGGATTAATTTATTCTAGGAAGGATTGTGTGTCCTGTGTTCTGGTGATATGGTTTAAAGTGTAAATATAATAAATATGTACGGGTAGAAAATGTGTTGATAAATATTTGTAAACAAATAGTAAATACATACTCATGTATGGGAAATTAACTTTGAAATAAAAAACACTTTCAGCGTCTGTTCGTGAAGATGTAAAATTTTACGAAAAAGTCATTTTGTTGTACCTACAGTGAAACACAATTAAGATGAAACTTAGAAACTTAACATTTTATCAATTCGTCAATTCTACTGTACACAGAATGACAAACAAATAAATAATGTAAAAATTGATTTATCATGCTAATTTATAGAAATCAAATTTTAATTGAAATTCTACGAAATACCTTCTAAGCTTTACATAGTTAGGCCGTGACTTAATACAAAGTGGGTAGGTAATATAAGTAATAAAATTTTAAGAATTAATTACTAATTACCTATATTAATTAACCTGTCAAATGTGGGTCGGTTTGGAGCCTTGAGAGCCGTTTTAAATTTCCACTAGATAAATTAAAAGTAATATGATAGTTGTACGCAAATTGGTGTGTTATTACATAGACTAGTACTTGTATACAAAATTTAAATATATTATTTTGGAGATTATTATTATTTTATGTTTCCGTATGACAGGCTTAAAACTATAGTGGGACTGTGGGAGGTGCAGGTATAGTTGTTTCTTACCAGTTAATTACCGTCGATTATTATTTATACATACATAATATGAATTACAAAATTGATAAGATATATTTCTTTAATATGGTACCTTTTACATCACTAATTAAAACAAGAAGTAATAACCAGTATATTTCGATAAAACCTTTAAAATTAATTTCTATAGCAATACGTTATTCCAATGTCAACGAAAGTTAAGGTCAAAAAAATACATAAATTAGAAAAGAGTCACGTAACCAACCAGTTGTGTGCAGTTGCGAGTGTATCTAATCAATATTATAATATTTCTCGTTTATGATTAAACTGATTGATTTAGGGGCTTTTGATTTTTAATGTAAACTCGTAGAAAAGGCTTCGTATGAGGAAAACGTTTAAAATTGTTTCTTATGTTAGTGTAGCACTTATATGTTCAAATTAATCTTACTTTCTTCATTAAAGCATAAAATAAATCGACCTGTGACACGAAATGAAATGGTAACTACACCAGACCAAACTTAACTATTACTATTAAGAAAGATGAAAAATTTAACAACAAAGTGCTAAAAAGCTAAATTGAAAATATCTTTGTATTAAATAAGCTATTTTGGCCACATCTTACCTAAGACTTAATTATAATGTCTGGTAAAAATCAACCTGCATGCAAATATCAACGACAAATGCTTGTTTTATCGTAACATCTTCACATCCAAAAACTTTCATATTGACACGAAACACGTAAAAATACTTAAAGATAGCATACGAAATAGTTAAAGATACGAAACGTTCATGAGAATGGGTGCAGCTACCAAAAGTGGTGTTTTGTCAAATTCTTCAGCTATTTACGGGTAACTCTATATAAGGTTAAAGTGCAGTAACGTGTGATGAAATCGTGAGGTGTTTGAAGTCTGCTGTTACTTCATACCTTTGATATGCCATCGATAATACTTTTGGTAGTTTTAGGCCATAGCGACCAATTTTTATGCAGACTAACCAGTTGTGCAGGAGATAAAATATAGAGTACAAGTAGGTAATTATGTATTTTTATTGATGACTTTTAAAATAAAAGAATTGCAACGTAGACGATATACTAAAGAAAACATAAAGCTTATCTTTTACGTAGTACTGCATAAATTTATCGAAAATAATATCTACTCGTAAAATTAACCAAAGTGATCTCTGACCTTCATCTTATTAAAAGATTGTGTAAAAATTAATGTTATAATGAGATTCACTAAAGCAGATGATAACATAAAAAACATAAAAGAAAGTTTATCTCATTAAATCTCAGTTATTAACCTTTTATCCTTAAATTACCAATTACGTATGCCGCGGCCGTTACTACGGAATATTAAAAAGCCGAAATCAGAAAATCGGGCATAAAATCCGATCCTGTAATTACAAAGAAAACTCGCAAAAAGCCGATTGATTCTGGGTTGGATAATGAGCTTTAATGTTTTGGGGGTAGGGTTCAAATTGTGTTGTGTGAAACAGATAA
>CAJQZN010022050.1:738-18228 GCA_907164685.1 Colias eurytheme
CGGCCGTGCTGCCGCGCCTGCCCGCCGCCAGCACGGCCGCCGTGGCGCTCGCCATCGGGGAGCGGGTCGTAGACTTCGTGCTACAAGACAATACACACAATGCGTGTGCATATGGGAACGCCACGGTGTTATAGTCAGTGTAGTTAAGGTTGTTATAATTTATTGACTTGTAAATAATTTATTTGTAAATAGTTAAATATACTTTTGTTACTAATTTGTTGTTGATTTTTTTTCACGTAAATATCCATTCCATTCCTCATACGCGTCACTGCAGGAATTAATATAATTAAGACATCTTAAAGTGGAAAGTTGGTATAACATTATTGAATCCTTACTTTGGTGATTAGCATTACAATAATTTTTAACGCAATCAATAAGTGAAAATGAAAAGAGGTCTTCTTCTGACAATTCAAACTTTCCACTTATTCGTTATTCTAAATATTTTCTAAATATAAATTTATGTATTTATAATATTTCATATTATGAATACACACAATATTCATCCAATATATATCTATCTATAATTAATAAATACACACAATATTCATCCAATATCACAAATTATTAGATTACCTATATTATATCCTGCACTCGTTCAATTATCATGAACAGTATAAAAATAGCGAAACGCATTAAAACGACATTAGTTACAATTTAGAAAGTTATAAAGTAGATGTCACACCTGACCTTTCAGCTTCTCAACTAAGTGCTAATTGAGATGGAGCACACAAAGCCGACGAGACTCCGCTGTCGCCCACGAGTTGCTCCTATACCCAATACCCATCAATTCTATGCATTATATTCTACAGTCTACACTATCGTGATTGTCTCTACTCGCCCAACGCTGCTCATTGTGAATAGGGCTTATTAATGCAGAATTTAATATGTATGTCTATTCCTATGTCAATAATAAATAATGACCGTAAAAACGGATAATTTTAATAGGTAAATAACTTTATGTTCCTTTTTTATTTTTTATCATTTATGTTGTTTAAGTGAAAACTAATATTGTAGGCAGAGTTCATTTACTTACTATGTACTTCAAAAAATATCGTAGATAAACATATTGAGAGCTGTGCATGGCTCCTATAGAAAATAGGATGTAGGAATATAAAAACAAGATCAAATTACAAAAGATTTTATTAAAAAATATTATAAAAAATAAAAATGTCTGTATTTATGGTATTAGAATATTTAAGAATAGAGTATTAAAAAAAGTGAAACTTCTTTATGACCTTAAAAATGTCACGAGTATGGCGTAATGGGCGTAACACAGAAATGTCACGCGTACGGCGTAACGCAAAAATGTCACGCGTACGGCGTAACGCAAAAATGTTACACTAAATTTTTGTCCAACCCCGATAAAGAAGTTTCACTTCAAAAATAGAATAGAAGAAATGTTCAACACAATTTTATTATAAACTATAGCTTTCCGCCTGCGGCTTCACCCGCGTTTTCTAAGAAAAACCCGCATAGTTTGCAAAACATTGCAAAACCACACCGAAAACTATAACACCTTGCTTGAAACGGTTGCGCAGCTCGAAAAACGCACCAATGAAGCCGAACAGGCTAACCTACTCAATGATCTAGAAATAACAGGTCTTCCAGAACAGGGTGGTGAAAATCTCATACACGTTTCTATGACACTCGCACGTAAAATCGGAGTTACTTTGGAGGAACGCGACATTGTCAGTGCGCAGCGAATTGGGACGCGTCGTACTCGAGAGGATGTTTTATCCAATACTTCTAATAGCCCCACCCGCCCGCGCCCCGTCGTATTACGCTTATCGCGACGATCACTACGAGATGATTTACTACGGGCCGCACGTGTACACCGCGGGGCCGACACCTCCGGTACTAACCTCAGCGGGGAGCCCCGCCGTTTTTACATTAATGAACACTTAACTCGTTATAATCGCAAACTTTTTTATTTGGTGCGCCAAAAGGGCTCAATGATGAATTGGCGTTACACTTGGACACGAGGTGGCCGTATATATGCCCGTCGCGACAGTAATACAAAGTCGTATTGCATTCAAACTGAAAAAGATATAGATCAAATTTTTCGGTCGGATGTCGTTTGAGATATAAATACAACTTGCATTCTTTATGCGAATACGTTATCTATCACTTAATAAATTATATACGGTTAAAAAGTAATATTGTTCTAAGCTGTAATATGGAATTTACCAATTCCAATGTGATTATAAATGTATTTTTTTTCTAATGTTATCCTATGGAAACTTATAACTTATGCTGATTGTTTTTTGACAGGAATTTTATGTTATCATGTTTTTACTGTCAGAAATCTTTTAAATAATAATACAGAATGTTTTAATTGTGCTTTAGTTGTTAAGATATTACGTTACATTTTGTTTTTCTTTTTATGTAAACTTTTAAATAATTATACTGATTATTGTTTAGTAGTATTATTATGTAATTATGTTCTTACTGTCAGTAATCTTCTAAATAATAATACAGAATGTTTTTATTGTGCTTTTGTTGTTAAGATATTATGTTACATTTTGTCTTTCATTTTATGTAAACTTTTAACTTTTACTGATTATTGTTTGGTAGAATTATTATGTAATTATGTTCTTACTGTCAGAAATCGTCTAAATAATAATGTAGAATGTTTCTATTGTAGCTTGGTTGTTGAGATATTATTATGTTACATTTGGGTCAGTTCCACAGCCTTTGTTTTTATGGTGATAATGATAATTTCATGTAGCAGTCGGGATAAAACCTTGTGTATTTTTAATTTAAAATATTATATTCAAATTTATTCAAATCACATGAGACACCACAACATATCATACTTTTTAATGATTATTACATCCACATGCTTGCTACCAAACAAAGTTTTAATTCGGTTTCTGTTACAAAATAGTAATAATAATAATATTATATATATACACTCTATAATTATATATCTATTTAAGTATACTTTTCAACTGAATATAATACTATTGAAGTGTTTATTGTTGCTTCACAAATTTAAGGTCGGCATTTTATTCTTGTAGTTACACCATTCGATAGACAAATAAATAATAATATACAAAGCGATTTGGACAACTTACACACCCCGTCATGTATTATCATAAATAATCCTAACAACTTATCACAGAAAGTAATGATAAACACTAATTCTTTTACTATGGTTACAGTAAACATACGAAGTGTAAATCATAACTTAGACAGATTTCTTGTATTTGTCGAAATGCTCAATGTGCGTATAGATGTAATGGTTTTGACTGAATGTTGGCTAGACAACAATAAACCTCCACCGTCTCTTAATAATTATCAAGTATTTTCGACAAAACGATTTCTCAATAAAAATGACGGTATTGTAGTATACGTACGAAAGGGTATATCGGCAACGGCAACAGAACCAGATATTGAAGAAGGAAATTGTTTGGTTTTGGCTTTGCATGATAATTGTACCTTGATATGCTCGTATAGACCACCTTGCTTTTCCAATCCTACTAAATACATAGACTCACTGGATAACATATTAAAGAATACAAAATCTAAAACTATTATATTTACAGGTGACATAAACATAAATATTCTTTCCGGTGACATAACAACACATGGTGCATATTATTTAAGTTTAATGGCATTTTATGGGTTACTACAAGGAATTGACAAACCCACAAGAGACAAGACATGTATTGATCATGTTATGATTAAATCGCCGCTAAAATGGCAAACTGCTATTTTCGAACAATTGACTGATCACTCGCCCATTCTTTTAATAATAAATGACAGCAATATCTCAAAAAAAGCTTCCACAATTTCAAAAAATAGGTTAAATTATAACATGATAAAGGAGCAACTGTCGAAGGTAGATTGGAATGAATACTTTCAAATAACAGATACTAACGAAGCCGCTGTATATTTTATATCTAAATTGCAGACAATTATCCAAAATAATAGCATAACCTGTGTCGTACCCAATAGAAAGAAATGTCTTAAACCCTGGATCACCCTAGGACTTTTGAGGTCTATTAGAAAAAGAAACAAATTACAAAAACGATGCAAAGCTAAACCTAATGACATAGAATTTAAAGATTATTTCCAAAGATATCGTAACACATGTAATTATATAATAAAAACAGCTAAGAAACAGTATTATCAAAACCAATTTAGACAGAATGCAGGAAATATTAAAAATACTTGGAATATAATAAAGGACGTATGCAACATAAATAAAACCGCACCAATACCTGATAAGCTCTTAAAAATAAAAACATCTACTACTGACTCGCTGAACGAAGTGAACAGATATTTTACTTCTATAGGTAGCGATTTGGCAAACAATACACTTAATATGTTGGGATGCACTGAGGATTGTTTGGCTAAAAAAGCTTCCTCTGTAGACGCCCCTCCTAATTCATTCCTACTTTTACCGACAAACTGCAATGAGGTTCAAAGTGTAATAAATAGTTTAAAATCTTCCTGTGCTCCAGGTTGGGACAATATATCTACAAATTTGCTAAAAGAAATCCAAAATCTAATCATTGAACCTATTACATATTTAATTAACCTTAGTTTTGAAAGTGCCGTTTTTCCAGACCCCTTTAAAAAAGCCATAGTATCTCCTATTTTTAAATCTGGCGACAAAAGTTTAGCCTGTAACTATAGACCAATTTCGCTTATATCAACATTTTCTAAAATAATTGAAAAAATCGTAAACAATAGATTGATAAAATACTTAACTAGATTTAAGATGCTCAGTTCACTGCAATATGGGTTCAGGATCGGTAAGTCTACAGAGGATGCAGTCTACAGCTTAGCATCGAAAATACGATCTTACCTGGACAACAATGAAAAGTGCATGGGTGTATTTCTGGACCTTCAAAAGGCATTTGACACCGTTTCTATTCCCATACTTTTGTCACGTATGCAAAATATGGGAGTAAGGGGAATGCCTCTTGAATGGTTCAGATCTTATCTGTCAGGCAGAACTCAGAGGGTAAGGGTAAATGGCCACTTTAGCAGCAACGCTTCATGTTTGTACGGAATACCGCAGGGTAGTACCCTCGGTCCATCGCTGTTTATCGTCTACGTGAACGAACTATGTAATCTTCGTTTAAATAAAACCGACATAACCATGTTCGCGGACGATACTGTTCTTTTATTTCGTGGTCCTTCATGGAGTGCAGTACGTCAAATTGCTGAAACAGAAATGAGTAAGGTGACAGCCTGGTTAGAAGATAGCCTACTTACCCTAAACACCATGAAGACTAAATACGTTTGCTTTGATATTACAGCTCGTACATGCCCGAAAGAGTCATTCAAAATTCAATTACATACTTACCCATGTAACAGAGAAGTGAGCCTCCCCGCGTGTTGTTCATGTGCCACCTTAGAACGTGTTAAAACGATTAAATATTTAGGAGTCATATTGGATGACCGACTTACCTGGGACCCACACATAACTGAAGTCTCCACTAGATCTAGAAAATTGATGCATGTTTTTAAAAATCTAAGGGAAGTGGCCAGCCCTGATATACTCACTTTAACATATAAATCTTTGTGTGAGAGTATCATAACCTACTGCTTAACCATCTGGGGCAGTGCACATAAATGCAACCTTATACAATTGGAACGTTCACAACGCGCCATACTTAAGGTTATGTATCGTTTACCGTTCAGGCACCCTACCACTGATCTATATCAACAGTGTAATGTATTAACAGTGAGAAAAATGTTTTTATATCGCTGCCTTTGCAAATTTCATCGATACATTGTACCGACACTCTCACAATGTGACAAACGATTGGAGCGGGTTCCTGTTCCAACGTTTAATACTGCGTTCGGTAGTAGAAGTTCAGAGTTCTTTACTCCTAAGATATATAATGGCTTATTTGGTAATAACGTAAAAGTAGTTAAAAAATATTCGAATCATAAATTTAAAAAAGAACTATTAATTATTCTTAACAAGTTAGATTACGAAGCCACAGAGAATCTATTACGGTCGTATATTTAATAAAAAATATTATTTTATTACACACATACACACACAAACACACACACACTCACACACAAACACACACACACACACACACACACACACACACAAACTTTCATGCATGCAATCTTTTTTTTCTTTGTTTAAATTGTAATTTAATTATATTTTAAGTTGAAAAAGGCAATCTACAAAAATTGTGAAGGGATTCTAAAGCCTGTAACACAGTTTCCAACTAACACAGGCTTTAGTTTCCCCAAATTTTAAATGTTTTATTTTACTTTTTTCAATAAAGATATTCTTATTCTTATTCTTCTTATAGTTCCCGTTCCCGTGGGATTTCCGGGATAAAACCTAGCCTATGTTACTCGTGGATAATGTAGCTTTCGAATGGTGAAAGAATTTTTAAAATCGGTCCAGTAGTTTATGAGCCTATTCATTACAATCAAACAAACAAACAAACAAACAAAGTTTTCCTCTTTATAATATTAGTGTAGAAATACACTTTTGCAATTTTTTTGTAAGGAATTACTGCTTAAATTGAATTTAAGGTCCTAGGAGTAAATGAAAACTAATTTTGAATATTAATTCTAATTAATATTGATACGAGTTCGAGTAGTAAAAATATATGCAAGTTTTTATAACACAATATTTCGTACTTATACGATATTTACAATAATTATAGTACTTATACTATAATCATCATTTTTTTATAACTAACTAGATTTCCGCCCGCGGCTTCGCCCGCGTTTGCAAAGGAAAACCCGCATAGCTCCCGTTCCCGTGGGATTTCCGGGATAAAAACTATCCTATGTGTTAATCCAAGTTACCCTCTATATGTGTGCTAAATTTCATTGTAATCGGTTCAGTAGTTTTTACGTGAAAGAGTAACAAACATCCATACATCCATACATCCATACATCCATACATCCTTACAAACTTTCGCCTTTATAATATATGTATATGTATATGTATATGTATATGTATATCACTAAATAGTATAAAACAAAGTCGCTTTCTCTGTTCCTATGTCCCTATGTATGCTTAAATCTTTAAAACTACGCAACGGATTTTGATGCGGTTTTTTTTAATAAATAGATAGAGTGATTCAAGAGGAAGGTTTTAGTATATAATTTATTATCTTTTAGACAAAGCGGGCGAAGCCGCGGGCGGAAAGCTAGTTAGATTATAAACATTAAAATTAACATTAACGTAACATTTACAAAACAACAAAAAAGTAGTACTTGTATTAAAGAATACTTACCTATCAATCTATACTAATATTATAAAGAGGAAAGGTTTGTAATTATGTATGTATGTATGTATGGTTTTCACGCATAAACTACTGGACCGATTTCAAAAATTCTTTCACCATTAGAAAGCTGCATCTTCTCTAAGCAACATAGGCTATATTGCATTTTCAAAAAAATTAGAGATCCTTACCAAAAATGCAATAATGTAACCCAAGGTGTAAAAAATTCCTTAATAAAAATTCTGTCATCGCGTGCGCTGCAGAATCTATCCTTGAAGTGGTACGAGGATGGTTCTTATGAAAAAAAAAAAAACGTAAACATGTAGGTACTACGGGCGAAGCCGGGGCGGACCGCTAGTAATATATATTTCGCTATATTCCTCACAGATTTTCAGGTAAAAATAATAGCAATTATTATTATACCATATTTTTTAAACAAAAACAACAAAAAGTAAGTTAAATAACAAGCAATATAAAGCCGAGTATCGACTATCGACGGAATTGCATATAAAACGAACGTTATTCAACTTGGTTTATGCAAAAATTAATTCTGTGACGTCATAATATGGCGCTAAATCCTTCTTGGATCTTATGATAATATCAAGCTTTATATTATATTGTGTAATCCTTTTCAATTTGCGCACATCATAAGACCTTTAGTTGTGGCTGGTTTCGTTATTTAATGGCTGTAAAAGTGATCTCAAACAACTTTTGGTTAATAGGCAGGTTATTAGATACTTTGTGATGGAAATTCGGGTTTCAAATGTTGGGCCTAATCATAATAGGTACCTATTTTAATAATGTGTTTATTTTATATTGCTTATAAATATAAATTCTGGTAAAGTAAACATTTCGTTTTGTGCATAAGAGAGTGAAAGAGAAGTAATGATCAGAAGTCAGTCTCGCATAAGACATGCACCGTTGCACACGTTAACTAGGCCTTATAAAAATTAATTATAACAAATATAGTTCATTAAAAGTTTTTGTGTGGGCTTTTATTTCACCAAAACCAGCGCCTGCTCACACCATAAACGCAACGACCTCATAGACCGCAATACTACAAATAGATTTAACACATAATTTAGCTGTTAGTACTCCCAATAATTTATCAGATCAAGAAAACTCAAACATTATTCAACTAGAATTATTTACAGGTGCGTTTTGATTTACCAAACACAGAAAGAAAGAAATTATTTAACTTATTCTAATCAATTAAATATAAATTAGATTTTTTTATTAAAAGCTCTAGCGATGAGATTTTTACTATTTACTAGGGCAGCATTAATTCATACTTATGATAAAAAACATTGTCACGCAAATGGCAATCACAGTAGAAATCAGTAGAGAATCCTATGAAATCTGACAAGCTGGACATGGCATGGCTGGCATGCGACGCGACTAAGCTAGTTATGCTAACTGCGCTGTGTTACTAACTTAGTTACGGGCAGATAGGACCCATATAAGTTAGCAGATACCGATAATCCTGTGTGAGGTAATTCGAACTGTTGTAGAGATGCAAAATAACAACGAAAATAACGTTAATAATGATAAGGCTAAATAAAAATAATGTTAAAGCAATAAACTCCATATTTACATATTTGTATTTTTTTTAAGAAATGTCATTGTTCAATGCCGTTTAAATGACTGTTATCAAGTTGTACATAAACAACAAAATTATGTACCTACAAAAGCTACATAGCAATACAAATTCTTAGTACGCAATATCTACATTTTTATGATTAAATAGTAACTTTTGAAATGTATTAATTAACTAGTATTATTAACTATTAAAAAGTTTTATAATTTTAAGACCAAATAATAAAGCGTTTGTTAACCGCAAATCACCTCAAACAAAATGTTATCAATCAAAATAAAGCAACATCCGAATTGATGAAGGTCTATTTGACGTTTCAAATCGACTACCTATGTAACTGTGACGAGGGTTTAGCAAACGACAACTATTCCTTTGAACCTGGTTATGGGAATCCGACTGAGGCTCAGGGCTCCCTTGGGAGAAGGAGGGGAGCTTGAACTATGTCTTGCTTTTGTTAGCAGAACTGTGAATTTTAACATTTGCCGCGGTTCACCGCCATTTGCATAATTTTCTTTGGTTGTATAAAAGGGTTTCATAGTGCACGATACATTGTAACGACAGAAAGAGGAACTATTCTGTTTTTTCATAATCAATTGTGAAAAAGGAGTACATACTTATAAAATAAACAGGGGAATCTTAAGTAAAATATCTTATGTTTTAATATTAAATGATCTTTTATTTAGTTTTTTTTGTACTTACCATAAAATCTTGACAATAATAAGAAGTGTGAAATAATCAGCTTTATTTAATTGGCTTGTTTAAAAAAATAACGAAAGGTCATAAAACTGTAAGCAGAGCCTTTGTAGTTAAAGAAATTAATGTAGCTAAATATTCTAATAATTTATCCATTTTCACGGCTTCAGCTTCAGGCTTCAGCATACAAATCTGTTCAATCCCAGTGATAATATAATTTAAGTCTGAGCCAATCATATTATATGTATAAATATGTATTAATAACGTACCACAACTCAATTATAATTGTTGTGGTTGATATAAATTAAAGCGGGTTCGTATAAATTTCTGAAGATAATTGAATGAATAACCGCTGTCCGCTCGACCTAGCTAAGTCAACATTATTAGTAGCAATTTGTTGTTTCATTTTTAATTATCACTACCATTTTATTTATACAGGCTAGCTGTTTAAGCGTCATATGGTTACTACAGAATATTAGAACACAAACCCGAATGAATGAAAATTTTTAAATTATAAATTAAATAAAAATAATTGTCTCCCGCTAAATATAAAAAATATACACGCACTATTCATAAATATACATGTACTAAACTTTTTCAAGCTTACATTGGAGCATTTAAATGATTTTTTTACCGCCATTAGATAAATAATGTAGAGCTTGTGTGACGTCGAGATCGCAACCAACAGGTTGAATAATATTGCATCAGAGGGTTGACTGGAACAAACCTTTGTATTCAGTTAAATTTATAAAATACAGTTTTTACTAACCTCATGTGATATAGGTAGAGTAAATCGATAAACAAGTATAGAGCTACTCAAAGGTATGATATTATAAATGTGCAGAGAGAAAGCAGCTCCGCCAGCGGTCTGTAATCCACTTTATTATCTAATATAAAATTTTCATAAAACCTTACGTTTCGGTCGCATAATCCAATTTCGCGTTTCACTTCATTGAAATAAAATGTATCTCTACTATTACTAAATTAAGCCATTACAATTTAGTAATAGTCTGTACATTAAATTTATAAAAACTTTTATCTGACTTACATAAAATAGGAAAATAAAGATTATTTATGAAGGGAAATAGTACCTATTTAATTGCTGAATCTTGTTATATTTTATTGAAATAATATCAATTAAGGCTGGCACGTATCGTATCAAAATATAAGTAGTAATAATACGTATTGTAGCTCTACGAATATATTATCGTAATTATCAGTATTTCAGTATCCAATTCTGCCAAATCGAAGCAAGTCGAGTTCGCGTCGCAAGTTCTTTTGCTTATAAAGGAATTATCGAAGATCCAACGCGTCGAGATTCTCACGAAATATGAAACATTTTAACGCCAAAGATACATTATTAATTCGCTTTGAGACGATCCGGAACGAGGTTTTTCTTTGATATGGAAATGTGTGAAAGGCTACGTCTCAGCGTCTCGCTCCAGTCAGTACTTTTATCTCTCTAATGGATGCAGAAATATAACTTTAAACAGTTTAATTTACTTAAAACTTCGCTCTGCCCTTGTATTTCTTCGTGCTTGAAATCTGAATTTTTAATATTAAGACAACAATCACTGTTTGAAAATTGCTGTAAAATTAATAAGAGCGTCTAAAAATATAGACGTTACTTGCAACGGCTTGAATATTAATGCAGTGTTAGTTCAGTATGAAGAGTTGGGTTTAATTTATAATTATAATATTTCTGTATAAGACTAGAAGTTTGTCTTAAAATATTACATACCTATTTTCTATAAATACTACATTAACTCAAAATGGGTACTTCATCATAAACACAATACGAATTTTATTCCATACACACTTCAGCTCTCCTGTAGATAAGATCTTGAGCCTGCGTCCTTCGCACTATACATTTGTGAAGCTATTTGTACAAGCTCGACAAAAGCTGTCAGTCCTCACCTCCAGAGTGCCGGTCCTCATTACGAGTGACAGTGATGAATTTGCCGCAATTGTCGCGGGACCACAGATACATTATTATATGATAGGGTTATACTTGAGCAGTTTCGGTCACATTGTATGAGAGGATATACTCGTGTGTAACATAATTCAATTACATCCATACAAATTGAATGTCTTTCAAAAAAGGGTAAGAGTAAATAAAAATCTTTTTAATGGGTCGAATTTCAATTTTACGCGTAATGTTACAACGTCATTATGCCATATTCACTAAAATTCGGTTTATAAAACCGAGTACTATATTATATTTAAATAAACTAAATGATATTGTGTACAATTAAAACAACCTTTCATTACATTATAATATAAAGAAACGTAGAGCTATCGCTTGTTGTAATGAAAGGCATAATTGGAGTACTTAAAATTCCTTTAATTTCTCTTTCATTTTTACTCGATGATAATAATTGATAGGTATAACAAGACGTCTACAAAGTTCATCTAATCTATCTTGAAACTTTGAACTGCCATGTCTAAAATAATGTAATAAGACAAGGGATTGAAGTCTATTAAAATTCATACAGCTTTAAGAATGTTTTGAAATCTTTTTAATCAAAACATATCTTTAGTTAATGAGTTTGTGGAGACTTCCGAAGTTTTTACAAAGTTCATGCAAGCTTTTATTTTTCTCAAGGGAGGCATAAAAAAGTGACAACTCTTTTATCAAACTATGCGTTGTGTTCGCTCAGGTACGTTTCAGGAGTAAAATGTATTTCATTCCTGAAATGTACCCGAGTGAAGCTGCAGACGAAAAGCTAGTCGCATAGAACTAACTTGAACTAAGTATAATAACCTAATGCAACAACAAACTCTATGTGTGTTTATTAAGGAAATACTTTGAGAATACAATACTTAAGTGTTGAAACAAACATGAAGTCGTGCAAAATACAAGTTCTGTGAACCGGCGTGCGTGACATCGGCATCGTGAGCGAAACGCTGCTACGTTTTATTCCTACACATATTACTGATAATATAATTATATTTTTCTTGTGTTTTTTTAAATCTTCTAAAGCAGAAAAGCATCTTATTCTTAAGTTAGGCAGGCTTTATCTTCTTTTCATGTCTTTCTTAGTGCGTCTTCCGCCGATCACATTAATAGGTATATTTATTATTTATATCATAACGTGGTTCAATGTAAATTTGAAGAGCTACAGTTTCCTTCCGGCTCTTTGTAGAAACTGCTTTCCAACCGATGATGCTAAATGGCAAAACTGTGTTATGACTTATGACGTTTCAAAAGTGCCTGTAATAGAATAAATAAATGTTTATGTTTATTTACAGACAATGTTTACAGAATGTATTTTTAATTTGTAATATAGTGGATCGCTGGTAAATATCATTGGAATGGGAATCTCGAATATCTTCAAGCCTCAAGATTTTAAGTATTAAAATAAACGCTACTCGCTATCACAGTAGCTCCAATTTGTTACAATTCCATTTTAGTGTAAACCCAAGTTTTCATTCCTCTTAACTTCAGACTTTACGAGTTGTATGTTTGTTTACGTTGGTTAGTTCTAACTTGCGGTTCGATAAACTCGCTTCACACTTCGTAACTTTCTTCGCAGTTTTAAAAATAAAAAATATCTTTCATTTGAACATGAATTTTCTTTTATTTTTTATCTTAAATTTTAAGTTGCCCTAGATTAAATAGCTTAGCAACAGTAAAAGTTATCGATGCAATTTGTAGAGCTTGCAGAAACCTAGCTCTCTTAGTTGATAAAACTTCGATTGATATAAAAATTAGAAATAAACTGTAATTTATCTCTTACTGTACGTCATAAACAAAAGCGTTGAACATTTTAGGCTACGAAAACACTAAACGAAGCAATTAAAAGTCAGTATTCTTGATTATGGTTATTCCTAAGTTACGGCTATTATCTTTACTTTACGACTTTATTAAGGCCATCCTTTACGGTCTACTGTCGGATGGACAGATTTTATGGCTTAACTGAAGGGTACATGGTTATTTTTGGGGTTAGAAGATTTGGAGCTTTAATTTATTTCATACTAGCTTTCCGCCCCTGGCTTTTCTCGCGTAGGCAAACATAGTTCCCGTTCCAGTGGGATTTCCGAAATAAAACCTATCCTATGGCCTTTCTCAGGTCTTAAGGTTTATTTACGTATCAAATTTCCTCATCCTGCCTCCAGTTATTCATGTTCAAAGTTCAGGCGAACGAAGTCGCGGGCATCAGCTTTATGTGAAGGCAAGGGTTGATTTAACAAAACTCATGTTTTCGAAATAACAGGAAATTGCAATTCTCACAGAGCTTTTTAAATTCACCCTTTAAAATATCGAATTCTTTTGCGGTAATTGAAGAATATGTGAAAAAGTATTTTTCATAAACATACAGAATGAAATAAATTTCCTGGAACACGAAACCTCAAACACGACACGTTCAATTTTGGCGCGAATTATTGAAGAGATTCAATCTCTGAAACGGATCCACGCTTCAGAGAGTTTTTTGTCATTTTGCATATTTTCCGTGATTAAATGAGCGAGCCTACACGTTGTGTTTAGATGCGATTATATAGATACAATCTCTCATATCGGATAAACTGTATTTAAAATGAAAATTACAAGGGTCTAAGTGTTTTTGAAAATAACATGAAAATGCTTTTGCTTTTTATGTAAGCCACACCCTACGCTACTAAATTAGAATTTCACTCTGTAGACATTGCTATAGATGTTGTGTTTTGTAATAATACTGTCTATTTGCCTCTGCATAGGTATTAACGTGTCACTTCTGTTCATATTAGTACTAAATAAAGAAGGAGAATTACTAATAGCCGAGAATTAAATAGAATAATTTATAATACCTGTGATTCATTATGAACAACAGTAGGTGTGACGATTCATAAAGTCCGGTCGCGTAATAACATGTTACTTAATTGGACATAATGGCTTCCAATTCCAAGATGTTTAACAGAAATGTGACCATTTTCTCCGGATGAAGTCCGCGGGGGTGTGGTGCGGGGGACGAGGGGCGGGGGGCAGGGAGCAATACGAGAAAGTTTCCTCTCCACAATGACGAGTCGAGGTGTAATCGTATTCATAAGGTGCTGCAAACGGTCCATTTTGCCGCTCACTCCGGATGATTTACGTGCGAGCCTCGATGGGGCGACCTGCTGAATGCCTTAATGTTCTATAATGTACCACTGCGAATGAGAAGACCAAATTAATTTAAACCATTGATGATTTGCCCTTTATTTAATAAAATCTTCACATTTTATGTTTGTTTGTATTGGTATATATATCTGTCTATCCTAAATACTTTGCGAATTCCAACACACTGACCAAATGCAGCGGTATATCACCAATAATCATTCTCTACTTAATTAATTTAAGTAATTGTAAATTAATAATGAGCTTTTTCCACTATGAAAATGGGTTGTTATAGTCTAGCAGTTATTACGTAAACAAAAACATAATATAATAGTTAATTTTTTGTTTGACAAACGACACTTTCACAAAGCACTCTAAATATCGTGATATTTTAATATGCAAATAACACGAGCGGGACGGTAAATGTGCTCTTCATAAATAAACAAAAGTTTCAAGCTTAATCCTTCAACTCTGAGTACTCAGTACAAGCACAGATTACTAAATATGTAGTTACTACGTAAGGCTGAAGGTAATGTAAAACACACACACACATATACTTCATAATTTGCCGTATACGGTTATTAATAATTATTGATTTTTAAATCATTCAGACACAGAAACAGACTTCTATTTCAATTATTTTCATGATGCGTTGTCGGAAGTAGAACATGGGTTCGTCGATAAGGGAAGTGAAGCAAACAGTGTAGGTTTTCATATTTCACGTAGCATTGATTTTCCTTTGTATTGCAAATGCGTTTCAGATTTGAAACTTACTTTTCAAAATTAATGGAAATCGCGCAGTTTCATGCTATGAAACAATAAATAAGATACAAGAAAAATAACTTATCATTACACCTGTTTAATTTAGTCCTTTACAATAATTAATGCTTTCATCCATAAAAGGACATGTTGTTTATTCACAATGTCCCTTGGAATGTAAAATCTATTCATATAAATATTATGTGAAAACAAATTACGCAATTTCATTCCTTTTCAGCGATTTGTATTTGCTAAATGTCCATCCGTTCCGTTTGTCAAAACAAAAGCGAGCGAGGCGGAAGCTCTCCGCTTTGAAAGCTTTTAATTATATTAGTGATGACGTATCGGAGCCGCACACAAAAATGGCGACCTATATTGGTTTGTAAGGGAAATGTACACGGACGACTTAACTTGTAAAATTATGTAATTCTAGAAATATTATAAATGGGTTGTCTCACGCGTCATCACAGAACCGATTTAGATGAAAACTGGAATGAACACAGTTCTAACCCTTAGCTCAAATCGAGGGGAAAGTGTTTGTCGTGATTTTCACTACAAAAAATGTACTTTTTAGATAAATCGTATGACTTATTTCTGTAAATACAAAAGTATATTTACATTTTCGCATCATCAATGTAATGATTTTCTAACGCTTAGTAAATTATATTATTAAAAAATAATTTCATAATTAGGTATCTTCTTAAACCTTAAACTCCATACACAGATCACACTTCACAATAAGTGTATACAACAATAGCAATTAGCAGTAGAGTCGTGAAGTCTGTCGTGTGTGTGCGGCCTGCTGCCAATCCCGGGCGACTGCATTTCCGCTGCACACACAAAGCACACAAAGCCTGTATTGTAATTACGTTTGAGCCGCGACCTCTACTCAAATTAATTTCTGCCTCCGATCAAATCTCGCCAAACCCATTATCCTTTCAGCTTAAGTATTTTTCTTGGGATTTACATAAAACACCCCAAATGAAGTGGTGTTTAAGCGCTTTATTTTATTGCTGTGCTTTTTAATGAAATTAAGTATCTTTTAAATAGATGTCACTTTTTCTTTTGCGGCTTTTTTTTGGTCCTCAGATTTAAGCTGCACTGACAATCGTAGTAATATAAGTTTTGGATAATAAATATTGGACTTATTGGATTCAACTTCGATGGGACACAGCCTAACTATATCAAAGTCAAAAGAGGAAAAGTTTTAAGTGGATTTTAGTTCTAAGGGGACTTCATGCAATTTCCAGTCCAGTGTATCATGTTTATTATGAAAGGTCATAAACACACATTAAATTGTGAGATTTACTAAACTTATGTCGCACCAAATAATTATTAATTACTTAAATGTAAAAATGTAGTTTCTGTTTCATTTTCTAGTTGTTGAATAAAAAAATGCCTTGTTGCATTGAAACTATACTTTCAACTTAATCAAATTTTACACCTAACACGAACTATTTTTAACATAGAGCACGGCACATATTAAGTTTAAGCCTCAGTAAGTCGGCTCTATACTCACGCTACAGCCATGTAAAGCCCGCAATAAGTTCCTGTGAAGGGAATTTCCCGCAAGACCTTTGTGCTTTATTGTATCGGCACAAATATACCCCCCCCCCCATCCCCCACGGGCATAACACGCTCATCAGGGACAGATTGACTTTGTACATTCAACCTCTGTGATTCAACCCTTATACACTGCTATCTAGATTAAACCCGCGGCTCTTTCTGACTTGTCCCATTAAATAATACAAAAGTTATTGCAGCTTTTACATTTAAAGACTCTGAATGTGATTTACATTTTATTAGTGCATTCGTCTACAATGAAGGAAAGTAATTATGAATGAATGCTCAATAAATAAAATATCAATTGCTGGAATAATATTTTTTTAACATAGAATAGGTAATATGTATTTTACTCTTTACTGTATAACTGTTCTTCAGCAATAGGTATAGATAGTGCTTCAAAAATAAACGTAGTTATTTATTTTTGATTTTTATGACAATTCAATAGCCATAAAACTAAATTAATTGTAAGGTAAATTCGTTTTTTATTTATTGAAGTGAAACTTCTTTATCGGGGTTGGACAAAAATTTAGTGTAACATTTTTGCGTTACGCCGTACGCGTGACATTTTTGCGTTACGCCGT
>CAJQZN010022054.1:0-22267 GCA_907164685.1 Colias eurytheme
ATGTACCACGGGCGAAGCCGGGGCGGACCGCTAGTATACTATAGAATTGGTTATGATATTAATGTATTTTTAAGGACGAAAGTTTGTAACTCGTTTATAGAGAAACAGAACTGTTTTTCCGTGCGATTGGATATGTATAAAACTTACCATTTATTTCAATTTTCATTTAATATTTTGTATGAGAAACTATTTAAGTAGGAAACTACATATATTCAGTTACAATTCCTCCAAATGGTTCCTCATAATCGCAAAAAGGCAAAAGTTATTTGAACCAGATTAAAATGCATCTAAATACACACATATAAGTACCTATGCTAAATTTAAATCAAAACGATTCAGCAGTTTTATCGTACAACTAGCCGCTCCGCGCGGTTTCACCCCCGTGGCTCCTCTCCTGTTTGTCGTAGCGTGATGGTATATAGCCTATAGCCTTCCTCGATAAATGAGCTATCTAAAACCGAAAGAATTTTTCAAATCGGATTTTTCCCGAGATTACCGCGTTCAAACAAACAAACAAACTCTTCAGCTTTATAATATTAGTGTAGATAGCAACAAACAACCATCTTCAAATCTTTCAATTTTCCATTCAAAGTTATTGTAAACAAACACATGAAAGTAACTATATGAGAGGTAAAGTAAATAAAACACATATTAAATTTCATCCTTTATTTTAAACCCATTCATTTTACAATCATAATTAATTAACATTTCATGTAAAAGCTAAATTTTAACATACAAATTTTAAACTTGTGTATTTTACGTAAAGGCCTCTTATTATGGCTTAATTCCGTAGTACTTTTAAATTGAAAAGCGTCTAACTTTATGAATAAATTATATGCGCGGCCATTTTCTTTCATTTGAACATATCTATATACATACTTAATATTTTATAGCTGAAGAGTGTGTTTGTTGTTTGTTGGAACGCGCTTATCTCAGGAACTACTGGTCTGATTAGAAAAATTCTTTTGGTGTTAGATAGCCCATTTATCGAGGAAGGCTATAGGCTATATATCATCACGCTAAGACCAACAGGAGCGGAGCACTGCGGGTAAAACCGCGGCGCACAGCTAGTTTTTTATACACACGAACTTTGGCTTGTAATAAATAGGACATATAGATATGAGTTGTCAACCTGAAGTGTGACGATATGAAATAAACAATGAAACACCGGTTTTCTGTCTGCCAATACAAACACCTACAAACACAATAACATTCTATATACTTACATACTCATGTATTTGTAAACCAAAGATCACATTTCTTGTTTAGGGGTGAGAAAGGCGTATTATGTATCGTTTTTTTTATGTTGAAGTAGTCGGTGATCATCTATTATTTTTTAAATACAAAAAAATATAACCACATACTTTAAATCACATACTTAAACAAAATTTGGGCTAATTATAGTCTTGCACGAAATAATTTAAACTAAGCGTATTCACAATAATAAGGCTACATAATATTATTAATATACACTGTTAGTACATGACTCCAAAATTAATAACGTCATTATAAGAGGTCACATAATAAAGTGGTAGCAGCCTATTAATAAGTTTAACCCAGTGTCAGTCTGTTATAATTTAAAAATTAAGCAGTAGCATATTTATTAAGCAGTAAAACAGACTTATAAATTATACATTTTACCAAATATTCTGTTCCTTTTATAAAATCACTAGCGGTCCGCCCCGACTTCGACCGTGGTACATATTTCGCAGTAAAGGTAGTCTATGTTCTTTCTCAGGGTCTTAAGATTATCTGTACCAAATTTCATCAAAATCGGTCCAGTAGTTTATGAGCCTTTTCATTACAATCAAACAAACAAAGTTTTCCTGTTTATAATATTAGTGTAGATAAATTTAAGTTCATTGACAAGCACCTTTTCTAAAATAAGATGACACCCTAAAGATAACCTATTTTCTTAAAAAGAGTACTAGAAACAAAATATCTTATTCAGCATACACTGGAATATCTAATACAGCGTGGCATTGCTCATAAAATGTGAATGAACATGGCTTTTATGAATTTGTATCACGAGCTACGATGCAAATATATTTGAGCATAAATTGTACCTTACGATGTTTACTAGGCTCGCTCGGCGTTCTTTTTATTATACTTTATACACTGGTTTTGTATTACACTAGTAGAAGTCTTTGGATATGTTTTAAAAGGTGTATCTACTATTAAATATGCATACTATCTTTACTAATATATGTTTGTTTATTTGTCTCTCTTTCACGTCGCTACAGAGCGATTTTATGGTATATTTTTGTATATAGAGATTCTATCTCTACTAACATTATAAAATATGTGAAAGTTTTTTTATTTGTCTATCTTTTACGTCACTACGGAGCGATTTTATTGTATGATTTTTGTGCCTATGACAGGAGACTACAGAAGAATATAGGCTACTTTTTTTCTACCATGAAACATCTTTGACAAAGCGGGCAATACCGACGGTAACAGGCAACAGCTACTTAATTATAATTGAAAACACAGAAAAGGAGAACTTACTAAAAGCTATAATTCGTTCTTTTCGTATTTTTAGGCCCAACATAAAAAGCAATAATAAATAAGCACACAGAAAACAATAGTTTTCCCATTGGTGAAATAAAAATATCTGACGCAAACGCGTGTATCTAAAGCTGCCATTCACTCTCATTCTTTTGTGCGACCGTAACGCGTCGGAAACTTCGTGAATGTGCGTCTTAATGCTTTTGTTTTCTTAATCGAACACGTTTGAACAGTCAATTCAGTGGATGAACAACTGGATGAAAAGGAAACATTGACTTCTTTTTCTAAATAATAATAGTATGTTATGTGCGTAATGTTGAGATTCGATAGGTCATATTTTTGCTGAATATTAAAACAAGAACATAGCTATGGAAAATCGAAAAAAGTAGATACTAAATGTACTTTCATTATTTGACTTATGTTTTTGTTTATGTGTTTTATGAGGATTGTAGATGAATATAATATAATATTATATTGTAATGTACCCACCGAATTAATTTCAAATTCCATTTTCTAAAAGATACTAACTTGTGCAATGTACTTTATCTAAAGTAGGCACGTTTTAATATGTTTGAAATATACAAAAAAGGAGAATCAATGTTTACAAAAAAATGTTATTAGATACGACAAGGCGACGTCAAATTCATACAATATAAAATAACTTATTCATCAAAGCATATTGTTGTCTCAACTACATATTTTATCAACAAATAACACCACGCGTTGAGCCAAAAGACATATATTTATCAACGCCAAATCTTTCGTAGTCCCGAAAACCTTCCAGATAGAGATCAGACATTTGATCCCATTGATATATTTTCCAGTTTTATGAATTGGGATAAATTGACAAATAAGGAGTTTTGTTGAATAAATTAATGCTTTAGTTTGAGTTCGATTTTAGTCATACTTAACATTGATAACATGAAAATTGGTTTGAGTGAAATAAATCAAGTTAAATATAAAATATCCAGATGGCAAAATATTTCAGGCTGTCTCAAAATTTTAAATGTAAACGCTACGAGCTGAGAAACAGATTTTTAAGAAGTTCGTTTGAAAAAAAAATCTATAATATATTTTGGGGTAGTATATCGATTTGGTGATAAATAATTTTAAAGTACACATCATAAAAATTCAATATATTATATTATATCGTTCAAAACCTCTTTTCTTGTATGTCCTTTACCCACTTAAAAAAACGAGCATATGTGTCAGAAACTTCTTTCGTCGTCTCGTCGCCTTACTCCATGACGTGACGGTATAACCATGATTCGACCTTGAAATTTACTCTCAACGCGCCGAAAAATTTTATCTGTAAAAATACGATGAATAACAGTTCTTCTTCATATACAGGGTGTCCCACTGTTGGTATACTAAGCTCAAAGGAGGTTATAGTTTTGAATACGCTGAGTACGTAAAAAATAATTAAAAAATTCCTGACGCATTTTTTTTCAAAAAGATGAATTCTTAAAACTCTATGTGTACACCCATAACAAGCAACCCACCCAACTTTGCCACCAGCACGTGAGCTATCGTTTAAGATTATGTTTTCATAGACAAAATGCTCACATTAGAGGAGCGGTATATGCCGGCTGCGCGAAGCTAGAGAAGAAAACATAGATTTTCAGGAAAAATTTAGCGAAAAATTTTTGATGTAATTTTCTTTTTTAAGTATTTTTTACGTGATCAGTATATGCAAAACTACAAGTCCCTTCGCGCTTAGTATACCAATAGTGGGACACCCTGTATATAAAAGTCCTTCACTCCCTTTAAAAAGTTAAAAACACACAATTCTAATACAAATACATTTTATTTGTAACAGCATAGTAAAATAAGTAGAGTACATACAAATAGTTTCAATAGTCACTCGCAACACTTTTGTTATGAAACTTCGTACTTTAAATTGTTGAAGCTCGATCGATACGTCTGGTCTGAGCTTTTTTGTGGATGCTGTTTAGTACAGTTAGTATTATAAGTACAAATCAATTATCAATACATTAAAATTTGTTTCTTATTTAGTAGTTTCGGTATAAACGACATTTTGTTTTATATCCATATCACAGGATCAACATTACATATAAATTTTACGATGGCAAAAGCTTCAAGACAACTTTAGGTTTAACAGCGCTTTAATGATTACACTAATTGTTGTTAACTGATATTTTTTAAGTTCATTAGTAGTTCTAATTTTTTACTTTACAGTTTGATCTATGAGTGAAGTGGAGTAAAGTCATCAGATAGGTTAAATATAAAATAACAAAATCCTACTTAATATTATAAATGCGAAAGTTTGTGAGGATGGATGTATGTTTGTAACTCTTTTACGCAAATACTACGGAACCGATTACGATGAAATTTGGACCCATATAGAGAGTAACTTGGATTAACACATAGGATATGTTTCATACCGGAAATCTCACGGGAACGGGAACTATGCGGGTTTTTCTTTGATAACGCAGGCGAAGCTGCGTGCGGAAAGCTAGTAATACATAATTCCAAAAATATACTACTCTTATCTCTAAAATAAAACGTCCTGGTAAAACCATGTTAGGGATCTAAAAACTTCGACAACATGCTACATCTATCAACCCGCACTTGGCCAGCGTGATGGATTATAACGATGACTCTCTATCTCAATCCATTCAACCTTTTTTATTTACTAGCCTTATTATTTACATTTATTTTTACATACACGCCTTTTACACTATTCACATCACTACATAGTGTATAACAAAGTCGCTTTTCACTGTCTGTCTCTTTCTGCTTAGATCTATAGATTTTAATACGTGTATCTTTTTAGTAGATTCTATCTAGGTTATTGAGGTAGATTTTAGTATTTAATTTGTTTAGTTATAAACAAAGCGGGCACCGCCTTGAGCGATATTCTAGTATCCGCTTGAAAACTAACATGTTGTTAGGCCGCCTGTCCATCTGCAAGAAAACTTCCGCAAGAAATGTCCGACAGTCTGTCTGACAGCAGCTTGCAAGTCTAATTCGGTGTTTCCACCTGCAAGTAGACTTGCAAGTTGCTGTCAGACAGACTGTCGGACATTTCTTGAGGAAGTTTTCTTGCAGATGGAAACGCGGCCTTATGGAACTAAAAACTATGTCAAAACTGACAATATGTAGTACACTACATCAGACTACATCTATCAAATTGAAATTGGCTAGGGTGATGAAATATAACGACTCTAGTTGTTCTAATCCATATATTTTAATTGAATTTGCCAGCATTATTTACATCTATACATACTCTTTTACACTTTTCCGATACAAGAAACACACGTTTACGGCATATAAATAAAACATAACCATAATAAGATCGTAAACTCGATTTGACAGCTTTCGAGGGCTTATTTATGTCTCGAACTGAAACTATAAATGTATCAAAGTGCTGACGTCATCTCTATTTACTTAGAAATCTGACTAATACAAATTTATGCGTATAATTTGCTTTGAACACAATGTTTCCAGTATAGTTAGACCTTTTATTGTACGGAGTAGGCTTGCTATGATAGGCCAAGTGGTATTGGTCATTTTAATACTGTTAGCTAATTGAAAAGAATTAGTGGTGTTTCGTTTCTTAAATTATGATAAGTAGTTTGTAAATTAATAGTTTCTGTTCGTACTTAAGCTAGAAATATTACAGAAATATCTAAAACTAGCTTTCCGCCCGCGGCTTCGCCCGCTTTGTCTAAAACGTAATAAATTATAGATATACTAAAACCTTCCTCTTGAATCACTCGTTCTATTAAAAAAAACCGCATCAAAATCCGTTGCGTAGTTTTAAAGATTTAAGCATACATATGGACATAGGGACAGAGAAAGCGACTTTGTTTTATACTAAGCTATGTAATGATTTATATCGGTCGAATTATAGGACTTTTCAATGACTTTGGTTTATAAAATATGGGTAAAATACAGAAAAGTATTACAGGTATTTAAATATGTGAAAATATGTTTTGAACTTCCAATAAGAGTTAAGTCATGGTCAAGCACATTCCACTATTTGAAGTCATATAAAAATGTATGTTTATTAAATAGTATTTCATAGACCTATCTATTTCCACTCGTTTTTATACAAAAAAACTTACCCTTGTTCTTATTTAATTATGAAAATAAATACCTTAAACTTACGACCACTTAGGAGACATTTATATTCGAAATTGTATCCGGAAAATATTAAATTTCATAGTGTCATGTTTCTCAATAAAGTAAACAAAGTAATACCAAAATTCAACACGTATAACATACTTTGAACTTAAATATTAAGGTGAAAATAAAGTTCAAGCCTCTAAGGAGCCGTCATGTTAAAATTTTATTCGATTGAGGGGAGCTTTACGAGATTCATATAGAGGTTCTTTTTAATTTTAATGTAACCTACATACTCTTAATTTTCTTGAGACTTCATTTTTATTATATTTATGACGTTTTAGAAGTTAAAGAGTTTAAACTTTTAATATTGTATATCTCTGTTTATCTCATAGTTTATAGTATCATTACTACCACTAGCTTACGACCCGCGGCTTCGCCCGCTTTGTCGGAATCCTAATAAATTATATACTAAAACCTTCCTCTTGAATCACCCTATCTATAAAAAAACCGTATTGCCAGGAATTCGTTTCAGACAGAGAAAAAATCTTTCTCATATTTTGTGATATTTGCATTTATTGGTATTCAATATTTACTATCATGAATGAGTCGACAAAATTTCTTTAAAACTACTTATAGTCATATAACTACTTATAGTTATAGCAATCACATACGCATAATATTATAGCAATGTAATTTATTTTGCAATATTATGTGCGGTTTTCCATATCCGTAGTATTAGGGCCGGCGCCCACTGCCGGCACGGCACGGCATGGCACGGCAGAGCATCCCGCGGCGTGCAATGGCATCCCGCGGCGTGCAGTGGCATCCCGCGACGTGCTGCGTGATCCCGCGGCATTCAGTGGCATGCCGTGGCATCCTGCTAAAAGCCCCACTAATGCTGCATAAGTTTCAACCTTATTTCAATTAGCTAGCAATCATAATTCCTCGACCCCAAAGCGACGCATACGCCTCGCGGGATGCAATGGCGCGCCGCGGCATTCCTTGGAATGAAACAGCAAGACACGTCATGCCGCCGCATCCTGCGGCGTGCCGCGTCATGCTGCAGCATCCTGCGATACATCGCGGCATCGTGGCATCGAAATAAAGTAACTTGAATTCTAAACTGATTGAAATAAGATTCAAAATAACTTCATTAGTAATAAAATCCTCTGCCCTGCCATGCCACGCCGTGCCGGCAGTGGGCGCCGGCCCTTATGGGCTTAATGGCAAATCATGGCCGCCTTCACACAGCTATTGTGGCCTGAAACTGTATTTATTTATTTATTTATACTTTATTATACATAATATATACCAGACAGAGAATAACAAAATAGGTACAATAATTAAAAAAAGAAGAAACAATCACGAAGGCACATATGTACGAAAAGGCGGCCTTATTGCTTTAAAGCAATCTCTTCCAGGCAACCCTGTTGGCACGGAATGTTGAACGTAAACGCGAAGGCACAAAATACATAACGAGAATAGAAATACTGTATTTAATAGTTAATAATAATAAAGGTTATTATACATACAAAAATGTTAAAGTAGAACGGGAAACTAAATACAAGAATACACACATATAACAAGTAATAAGCGAAAGAAAAAACACAACAATATGAAAAGCGCTACATATCTTTCTGGCAACAAAAGATTGATAAGGTTCATAAGTAACATTTAAGATTGAATGACTAATTGCGCCTCGTGGCTTCATCTGCGGACAAACAATTTGACAACCCTTTACAACTGCAAATTATATTGGTAGCTTACAAATATATATTTTCATTCAGCCGTGAAAGCGTAACAAACAGATAGACATTTACATACTACATATCTTATCTTAATACTATTATAAAGGCGAAAGTTTGTATGGATGTTTGTTACTCTTTCACGTAGAAACTACTGAACCGATTACAATGAAATTTAGAACACATATAGAGGGTAGCTTGAATTAACACATAGGATAGGTTTTATCCCGGAAATCCTACGGGAACGGGAACTATGCGGGTTTTCCTTTGAAAACGCGGGCGAAGCCGCGGGCGGAAGTCTAGTATGTATATTATGGCAATGTAATCTGACGTCACCTATTTTCAAATGGCTCATAACAAAGAGTCATGTTTAATTTAAAATGTAAAACTAAATGGCGTGTCGGAAGGTCGTAATAAATAGTGTTCGTACTCTGTTTGATCGATAATGTACAGAGAGACTAGGCTTCCAAGGCCTTAGTGTCTGTGTGAAATAGGATGCCTATTGCCTAGGCCACCTGTTGAATTCGGCTATAGTAGGTATCTTGGGTTTCGAGTTTGAAGAACCTTAGGTCTAAGAAATACGAATATCTTTAGTAAAAATATAAAGCTAAATAAAGAGTTTTTAACACGATTTTAGCTACACCTGCATGTTTGTATGCAACCGACTTTAGACTCGATTTTGACTTTAAACAGACAGATTTAATTCAAACAATGTAAACTTATCAAGGATAGGTGACAATATAATAATTTTATGAGTTTATCGTATTGAAATGTGTTTTTTAGTTTTTTTTTATAACTATAGGTATTAATTATAAGAGCGGAGCATACATTTTGCGAGTGGAGACGAAGTAAACAGCTAGTAAGAACTATTTTAATACTGAAGAAACATAAATAAAATTAAATATTGATTTAAATTGGGTGTGGCGTTCCTTTATAAGTAAGCACCAACACAAATTGAATCTTAAGCTCTACCTACCTGATAACTTGATCAAATGAACTAAATATAGAAATAAATTTTCAAGTACAAAGCCACTTAATTTAATCATATTTATTAACTGAATAGCTGAGAAATATTGAAAAAGTATAATTAACGTTATAATAACATTCTTCTTTTTTATCTAATTCTGACATTGAATTACATTGCTATATAAGTATTATGCTCACAATAAATGTTTCAATTTCACGTACTTTTTGCATTTGGTGGATTTACTAGTTGTGCTCCGCGGTTTTACCGACATTGCTCCGCTTCTATTGGTCTTTGCGTGATGATGTGTAGCCTTCGATTAATGGACTATCTGACAGTAAAATAATTTTTCAAAGCAATCCGTTCCTGAGATTAGCGCGTTCAAACAAGCAAAGTCTGCAGCTTTATAATACATATTAGTATAGAATATACATAAAAGAATCATTAAGTATATCTATGAAACTTAAAGCTTTAAAATTTATTTATTTAACTATATTTCTTTTAGCAGCGCTTTTGAATTGCTTCAAAAGCAGTTTCTACGGGGACGACGCAAATAGAAACTTTATAGTTAGGGGAAGATGTTTTCAAATTTTCAAACGTTTTATCCTAAAACTGTTAGAGACAAATCCAAAGGAAAAACATTAAATTCCGTTTGCGAGTTAAAGTAATGTAATAACGTGGTAATAACTAACCCGACATTTTTTTATTGGTTGTTTTTAATTGTCTTAAATATATAATTCAAAGGTGATTAACGGACTGACTGCATAGTGATCTATCAACGCACAGCCCAAACCATTGGACGGATCGGGCTGAAATTTGGCATGCGGGTAGATATTAGGACGTAGGCATCCGCTATGAATGATTTTGATCAATCAAAATAGGGGATGAAAGTTTGTACCAATAATAACCACGCAGGCGACGCTGCGGGCAGCAACATCTTATATATAAAATTCTCGTCTTATATATAAAATTCTCGTGTCACAATGTTAGTCTGCATACTCCTCCGAAACGGGTGGACCGATTCTCATGAAATTTTCTGTGCATATCGGGTAAGTCTGAGAATCGGCCAACATCTATTTTTCATATGTACCACGGGCGAAGCCGGGGCGGACCGCTAGTATTTTATAAATACGATAATTAACTTATTTATGTTTTTTTGTTTCAGGTACAAACGGAACTATGTTATAGACTATAGTTAAGTTATACGTAAATAGTATAGTGGTAGTGTACTGATAGTTAAACAAACAGACAAAATGGGTTGCAACACAAGTTCTGACGCTAAGTCGAATAAAGAAGAGAAGGACTCACAGGAAAACCAGGCGAATGCGGTCACAGGTAGGCATGACATGCCGCTTGAACAAGTAGTTTGTGCAAGCTGCTTGAGCATAGTTTTTGTGTTTTTGATCAATGTGTAGAACTATTATTCAAGTTTATATAAAATATTTTAACTTGTCAATCAAATAATCTTCACTGATTTTAAAACAAATTAGTGAACATTTGGAGTAGAACGTAATCTATCTAAAGAAGTAAACCGATTTTGATAATTCTTTAACCAGAAGAAAGCTATATTATTCCTATAGGTACTTATACATAATTTTTACAATAAAAAAAGGAAGGAGATCAGTATTTTTATACGTTCTTTGTTCCAAAATCCAATGTATTTTATATTTATATTCTTTCAAAATTCATTTCATATTCAAAAAAGTATGCCCCAGAGGTGGTCCCATATAAATTTTATTATTATTGGACCCTTGACTTGGGAGGTACATCATAAAAACTCTTTAAAAGTAGGTCGTTCTTAAGTTTATCTATTACCCACAAAGAGACATCAAATACTCTACTCTATAATATTAATTTAGATACTTATGTATTCAAATTAATATATATCTAATTTTGACCGGCTCCTTGGTACAGTGGTTGACGCGTGAGCGTATAACCTGTCATGGGTTCGATTCCCGGTGGAGACGAAGAAAAAAATGTCTCGGTCTGGCAGGACACAGAAGGCTGATCACCTACTTGTCCCTAAATAAAATCGATCAGTGAAACAGATGTATGCGTAATGCATCTGCCCCTTACCCCACTAGGGGACACGGGACTTCACTTATGTATTCCAATAACGTATCTAATAAATTGGATTATTGCAGTAACTTATTATATATATTATATAGTAATTAATTGGCGTAGAGATAATTACCTGCCTGAAAGCAAATACAGCAAAGCCGGGAAAGCCAAATAACATCTTTGATACATAATACGGGATCTTTATTGCAAAAGTTTGGAAGTTCGGTTGTTATAATAAAGTTTAAGTACACACATATATAGATTGATACATATAGTAAGGCCTGACTTTGTTTGTACCTGCGGATGATTTTATCTTGTACTAGCTACAGCTTGCGAATTCACTCGTGCGGAACGATATTAAAATTATATGCTAATCTAGACTATCTTAATCAATTACTATGCAAACATTATGTGCTTTCTTTTGTGAAACAAACGCTTTAGTATTCTCTTTTATATTATTACTAGCTTTCCGCCCGCGGCTTCGCCCGCGTTTTCAGAGAAAACCCCGCATAGTTCCCTTTCCCGTGGGATTTCCGGGATAAAACCTATCCTATGTGTTAATCCAAGTTAACCTCTATAAGTGTGCTTAATTTCATTGTAATGGGTTCAGTAGTTTTTTCGTGAAAGAGTAACAAACATACACACACATCCATCCTCACAAACTTTTGCATTTATAATATCAACAAGATTTAATCGTAACAGTTAAATTTTTCATCGTCATTTGTGAGGCCATTTTGCATGTTAATGAAGTAGGCGGGGAAATGGAGAAAAAAAATATATAACCAAAAATCGTTAAATTACAATAAACAACATACCAAATGTTTCTTGTTTTTGTCTCTATATTAATTGAAACAAGTCGCTCAATATTATTTAAAACGTAGCCGTAACAGCGAAGTGCTACGCCGCAGCTACGAATTCCTTCCTTTAATAGTTAGTATAAAGAAAAAGGTCCGCTAATCAAGTTTGTATATCCCAAGGACTGAATTAATTTAAACTCAAAAGTCAGGCTTTATAAAAGAAAGAGTCACACTCATAATATGGGCTGAATAGCTGATAGAAATAGATTTAAATAGAAAACTACGGGGTTGATTTTAAAATTCTGATACCATGACAATGCTATGTATTTTCTAAACAATATTATTTTCTCGTTATATTGCAGAAAGGAGCTAGTTAAATAAATACGTATTGTAGTAAGTAATGTCCTATCATAAAAACGTCTCATTAGCCACTAATTTTTTACATGTTCTTAGTGATAAATAAATAAATGAATATTTCAGAATAATTTTCACACGCGGCACAATCTAATCCCATATTATATAGATCCCATACTAAGCTTTTGCTTGTGTTATGGAAACCAGATGGATACATATATATTTTTTAAATAAATACTTATCTAGATAATTAACATCCAGACACAGAGCAAACATCTATGTTCATCACACAAATATTTGCCCCGGGTGGGAATCGAACCCACGACCTCTGGCTTTGAAGGCAGGGCCACTACCAACCAAGCCAACCGGTCAGTCAACATAACACTTTTTAATGATACATTTAAAAGTGAAAAAACGTACATACAAAATAGTACCTAAAGGAAAGTTCTACGCAGTAAGTAAATATTAAAACATCTTACCTTTGACTTCATCGTAACGACTCATACATTTTATAAGATTAGAATTTAGGTTAAGTTTCATTTTAATTGCTCAACTCGACTATCTTACCTGAATGTTCTGGATTATCTTCATTACTTTAAGCCACTTAATATTATTTAACGTTTGAAACGTTGCTTAGTTAAAGATTATATTTTAATTAAGTATCCTAAGTTATATAAAAACTGACTATAACTTTAAATAACATTAGATTACAGTACGAATGATTAGATTTTATTTTTTCTGGGAATTTTACAAGAATTGAATATTCCTATTATCTTGATTAGATAAGGCTTTTATAGTTCAGAAAAACGCTGATTAAAGTATAAATTTGTAAAAGAATATCGACGGGAATATGTTGAACAAAAATGATAACCACGTCCCATTTATAAAAAAAAATCTATAGTACATAATATATACTAAGTACATAATATTTGGGATAACGAAGAAATTTTTCCAAACGTTTCGCTTTGTAAGCTTACGAACTTTATTTGGAAGCGTTACTGTAATAACAGTGTAATTCATAAATTGAGCTTGTAAATTCTTATAAATCTGGCAGCCTCTCGCACTAAGGACTCGTCTCGAAGCGAATTGAGCAATAAAGAGAAAATAAAACTTGTCGCGGGTAGACAGAGATATGAGAAAGGTTATTAACCCCGATAATTTGTGAGGCTGCCAGTTTTTTGTTGTAAATCTCGAGAAAAACGACCGCTGTTCGTTTTTGTTTAATTTATTTTGAGGCTCTTGCGGTGGGTTATCTTTCTAATAAGTAATTTACTTTAAATGGTATAAGTAATTAATCACGGAAGAATAGATTAATTATTTTCTATTATTTACATAAAGCGACCTTTATGTAAATAATAGAAACCGACGTGTCACTTCGTTTATACTTTACAATATTGCATTAACTGTGTATTTGTATATTACTTTGTATTTGTTTCAAGATAATATTTAAAGACTTAAAGAATTTCGTCGTTTGTTTATCTTTAAACAGAAAATTATTGCCTATTGCAGTATCTTATGACATCTGTTGTTATTTTACCAATCTCAGTATCCTGACCAAGATATTTGATGTAGTTTTAAATATAAGATCGAGATGGCGCTGTCACTTATTTTCTGAAATAGTTTAGTTTAAGCGCCACCTACCAACTAGCAAAGCACTGTCAAATTTGAATGGACAATCTGCTTAAATATAGCTTGTGGCTAGCCAGGTATTCAAACGTACATACAACTTGTTATAGGTAATTGCTTCACTTAATTCCAAGTGTATATCACAGATGGCGCTATTTTCAATTTGCACTTTTGGTTTCAGCGCCATCTATTGGTTGCGAAAGTAACTTCATTGTTGGTGCTACGTTTCGATTAGACTGCCAAGTGCTACGAAAATAATGCATTTAAATTCTAATCACGGAACGTGCCAATTTGCGAAGAACAAAGGTTACAATCATGTAATGCATAATATTATCTGATTAAAGGGCGTTTGATTTTAAATATAATATTCTACCTATGTATTATAGCTATTGTTAATAATATCTACGATGCGCCAAAGCACAGCTACGAAAACGTAGCAATTTCGTAGCATTACTATAACAATATGATTTTGATACTTTAATGTAGGTCTGTCTTATTAAGTGAAATGTCTATTCACTGCTTATTTGAAGAAGGTTAGTCTTAACATAAAAGGTATTTAATTATATTTTAGCTTTCAGAAGTGGCTAAGCGTGTCCTCATCAGTTTTTTTATACCTTCCTCCCACTTTAATTTCGTCACGAAGTAGCTCAATTTCAAAAATAAACAAATTTGATTCAATGGCGAAAAAGTGACAGAGAAAAAATATTTTAAAATAAATTGAAATACCTACTCTTTTTTCAAACTATTTTAAATATATTTTCTTCACAACAACAGGATCTAAATACATAATATAAATTCTCTGTCGCAATGCGGATTATACGAACTCCTTCAATTTTGTGTTTTCTTGTTTAAAATATACCAAAATAGTTTTTAACGAGGCGTCCATTACAACAGAGAATTTGGACAAACACGTCCATTTAAATATTTTAACGTATGAGTGTTATAGTGATATTAAAATTAATGAGATGTTGAAACTGTATCAGGAAGAGGTTGTAAATATGATTTAGTTCATAAATAAAGGCAGCGTGCAAAGATTTCTTATTTTGGGATTCAATACAAATAAAAATTCTTACAATTAAATGATTTCGTTGCCAACCATATTGATTAGAAGAAATTACCTTTTCACACTATGACCGCTGTATTATTGGTATTAGTCTGTATTATTGCTGTATTATGTTTCGGTACAAAAATTAAAAATTACCTGCCTCGCTTTATTACATTAATAAAAAATAGATAATACCACATAACATAACATAAGATACTAATTAGGATTGAATTTTATTTTATACTATTTATAGCATTTAATGTATTGTGTTTCCTAAATAAAACATTTATTTATCTATCTTTATGATAGTAACAAGATAACCAACGGTATAACTTCATATTACTACGCCGTAGCTCTCCGTAGGCCACACTAATATTATAATATGTTCGTAGCTTGTAGCCACCTTGTAGCACACCTGGCGTAGCACTTTTAGGATAAATATGGTCTTGCGTGTAGCATTATTTATTAAGGGTGATTTGTTATAAAATCCTTAAATAATTTAGTACGCTATGCATGCTTTCAGTTTGGTTTACTACAGGTTAACTAAATTTATTATTTTAGTTGTGTATAATTATATAAGAATAATATATAAGTCTGAGTCTCTTCATGCATCTGCATGGAATATGGATATATTATATACGTGTTGATCAATACTAAATTAAACGAGCTGAAGATTTTCAGTAAAATTAATAGGTTTTAATATAAAATTCTCATAAGAGACATCATAAGTGGAATTCTTTAGATATAAAATAATTTCAAAACAAGTCAGATATCAGAATTTAATTTTACATTGTTGTACAAAATTCATTTAATATCTTGTACTAGTGGTCCGCACCGGCTTCCCCCGTGGTACATATTTAAGTTTTCTCTACAAAAGAACCATCCTCGTACTTCAAGATAAAAAAAGAATTATCGAAATCGGTTCAGCCGTTACCACGGGATGCCGTGACAACGCGAAACGGGATATATAGATTAAACATTAATTCAAATAGAAAACATATTAATAGATATTCTTAATGAAAAAGAAAAGACCATAAATCATTTCAAATAAAAACTATTATAAACTGTAGTTACAATATCTATACAATAATAATTAACCCTCGTATATTAAAACATCAGTATCACAATTCAAAAGCGCTTAGAAATCTAGTCCAATGATAACCGAGATGAGTTTTACCATTGTATTCAGGAACAACAGTTAACATAACCTTTATTACAAAGAAACAATTAACACATTCAATAAGCAATGACTATAAAAGCCATAGTAACTTCCAACATAAAGGTACGCGAATACTAGGCCAGTTAATATTTATTTATTTAACACTTTATTGTTCAAGAAAAACACGGATTTTTATGTGCTTTTTTAATAGATAGAGTGATTCTCGAGGAAGGTTTTAGTTTATAATTTATTAGGTTTTAGACAAAGCGGGCGAAGCTGGGGTCGGAAAGCTAGTAAATATATAAAGGTAACAATATGACAATATAAATATATAACACAAAGGGCAGCCTTATCACTGGGAAGTGATCTCTACCAGGGAACCACGGGGAAAACGGGAAGTAAGCAAAATATTTCGAGAAATAAACTTAGGAGCGTTAGGAGTAAAGTTTCAAGGTCTTATCATGGCAATACCATCACGTCATGCGACGATTTTGGTATCTTTGAATCTTGTCAAAGATGAAAGAAGTTTCACTTCTGACACGTGTGCTCGGCACACACGCTCCTTTTTAGATTGAGCTGAACGTATTAATAATGCAATAAAACACATAAAATGTTGCAAAGACAATTTTAATTAAAGCCCGTTTGTATAAAATTATTAATGAACTGATTCAAAGTGAAACTTGATTCTCGTTTAAAATACTGTAATTAACGGGTAAAATAAATATTTTACTTTGGCAGAAAATATTTGTCGACCAAAATTAATCCGAGTTTTATCTTTTCGTTAAAGATTATTCTTAGCGACAAAATGAAGAATAACAAAAACATTCCTTACGATATATATTCTTACGATAGATATATATGAAGACTTCTGAAATTGTAATATATTTATTTATACAAAGAGATCTTCACTTATTTTTTAGCTCTTTCGCCCAATGTTAATTTTTTTATTACTTTAATATATTTATTTATTTACACTATATTGTGCTGGCTATATGGCTGGTATAACTAAATCCTTACTAGTCCAGCACAGAAGGCGGCCTCATCACTTAACAGTAATCTCTTCCAGGCAACCTACTGTGTGGAGAATATATCATGATATAAATAAATAATTCATTAGATTAAAAATATCAATTACAGTATTATATTATTATAATCAAAGGCAAGGACCAAACATTTCTAAATTTAGACGACCGTGTTTACATCGATTCGAATCAAAAATGTTCAAATGCATTTACTGCTGAATCATAGCAAATAACTATAAAACCAGAGTCCATCCAAATACGAGACTAGTCGCGCATCTCAACCCGCCTCGGAAGGTTGCCAAGGATATAGGATTATATAAGGAAGTTTTCGTTTGAAAAACCTTAATATTTACTCGGGGGTCGATGCAATAGTATAGCAAAATCGAGCTATACGACGTTCATTTCATAATTAAATAGTGAAGGAATTATTGTGCTACAAATCAATCAAAGTTAAGAAGTGAATTTGAACAATAATTGTAATTTTAATCTTGGTAAAATACAACTATCTTGTGTGGCTTTAATCATATATTAAAAAACTCGGTGTGCCACAAAATATCTTTCTTCATTAATAAGTGACTCTTTACAGCGCTTTAAAATCAAACTTTGGTAAAAAAATAATCACTTTATGTGCATATAATCATGTATTGAATTCAGTGTGCAAATAATATAATATTACACAAAGCTGTGCTGTCCAAAAACCGATACAAATAACTAAATAAGTGACTCCTAAAACGCAATAATTCTAGTTTCACAAACGTATCAAATATCACTTCCTACCTCCTAAAAAACCATACACGTTTAATACTATTTGCATCCGACTTCCTATTTGCCTATACATTAAATATAAAATACCCAGTGTACACCGGGCATTACCGTTCCCTCCTCAGTCCTCAATCCTCACAGTTCTCGGGACCTCCGTGGTAAGCACACGCGCGATAGCCCCGGCATTCACCCCCGCGTCCCTCAAATCAGTAACGGTGGATTTTTTAAGGAAATACCTGAAAATCGTCGAGGACAAATTTTTCCCAGGTAAGTCAGCTACGTATGTGTATAGTTTAATTCATGGAATATGGATTCGTGTGCCGGTTGTAGATAAAAACGTTTTTGAACGATGGGCGGAGTTTTTTATTTTTAAAGTTGTTTAACCGTGATGTTTTGATCGTGATGGTTTGGGGCTGAAAATGTATTGGAAGATCATAAAATGAATAAATTAAAATACATATACCTATTTAAACAATAAATAAATAAATATAAAACAATACAATTTACTTATTCTAACAATTAAAATATATAATGAGCGTATAAAAGGTGTGTTAAGAGGAAAATACTGAATAGAAAACGAACGTTACCAGGAAAGCATAAAAGGCGAGGAATACTATTGATTTTTCATTGTTGGGTGTGAATCTATACCAATGTAATAAAGCTGAAGAGTATGTTTGTTTGTTTGAACGCGCTAATCTCAGGAACTACTGGTCCTGGTCCATTTTGAATAATTATTTCACTGTTAGATAGTCCATTTATCGAAGGCTATATATATCATCAGGCTAAGACCAATAGGAGCGGATACGGGCAAAACCGCGGGGCACAGCTATGTTATAAAAATCGATCTGAGAATTTGATTTAAATTGTAAATTTATGTTCAAAAAATAATAAATATTATTTAAAGAATAATTGAAAAAGTTCTTCGCCACTAACCATAAAAATAATTTATAACGTAAATATTTTAGGCAATGCGGCTTGCGCCAACATCCTTAATACAAATTTGTACGACGCATGACTACACTGTTGAAATAAAATGAAAATAAAGTATCTTTATTTCAACAAAAAACATACAGTTAGCGTTTAATAATAAAAGGAAATGCTGTATCTTATTGCTTAAAATACAATTTTAACTTTAACTCTAATACCTAGACCTAACACTACTTGTAACTCAAGAACAGCTTAACAGATTTTGATGATCTTTGGATTATTGAATATCTCCGATTGCATTGAGTCTTAAAAAATTGAAAAATTCCATAAACAAGGGCAGAACAAGGTGAGCAGCTAGTTTATAATAAAAATACGTATGTACTATGAAATAAATTTGAAATAAAATATATTACCATACCATGAATGAGTGTGAATTTATTAATGTGACCTTATACTGATGTAGGTCAATTAGCAATCACTTGTTAAATATAAAGAAGTCGAGTATAAGATCGAGAATGAATTGAGGTCTTAGATGGGTTTAAAGTTTTGATGCTTTTATTATATTGAAGAACAGTTAAGTTTCTAAAAGATTATAGTTTTGAGATGATTTTTGATTATAATCCAAGTTTTAAATAATTTATAATACTAGGATTTCCAGAGGTTAAAATTAGAACAAAGACGACAGAGAGTGTACCATATTTTATAGTTCCACTGCAGGAATCACGATAAAGTAGATATTCTATCTATTTATTAGAAATGTGTTTTACAAAACAAAAACGATTTTCATCGCGATACGTGAAGGATATATATATATTCTAAAAATATGATAATATTATGTTCTAGAAAACGGTTCAGTTCGTATTATTGGTGATATTGGTTATTAGCGACATCTATAATTTTATTTATTTAGCGGAATAACTGACCAAAAACTTCAATGATCGAATGAAAGATGAATATAGGTTCAACGTAGAAAAAATAAAATTAAAACGATAATATCTGATAGTAATAATTTTTAAACCATCATACTCGTTCAGAAATCAGATATCATGTTCCTCTATGTGTAGTATCCACTATAAAGTACTATATCACTATCAGTACATAGTATAAAACAAAGTCGCTTTCTCTGTCCCTATGTCCCTTTGAATGCTTAAATCCTTAAAACTACGCAACGGATTTTGATGCGGTCTTTTTTAACAGATAGAGTGATTCAAGAGGAAGGTGTTATTATACAATTTATAAGGTTTTAGACAAAGCGAGCTAGTTTATATCTAAAAATAAAACATAATGAAATAGAACCGACCCACGCCCAAATCTCATTAAAACTTGCAACGATAGTTGTTGCTAAAGGTCAAGGATTACCTTTTCACAGGTGGGCTGTTCAATCAAATGTAATGTCAAACGAATCTGTACTATGATATATTATTTAGTTTCATAAATCTGTTATGTTCATAAGGCGAAAGGAAAATCGGGATATGGCTCTTGCAGAAATTTTCAGTCCATAAAATATATCTACTATGAATAATCGGTAATGTACTACTAGTATTATATATCCATGGTAATAGGTTAAAACTGTCGTTAAAAGGTGATTGCTTTTTTAATTATTTAACTACTAGCTGTTGCCCGCGACTTCGTCCGCGATTACGTCGTTTTTCGTCATTCGTCGTTTAAAAAAAATACGTGACACTTTATTTTTGAATGTTCTTAATTGTCTCTTATAAAAATTAACTACATTAAAATTGAATACTCTGATAAGAAAATCTTAAAATCGGAGGACATCGAAAATCTGAGGAAAACATGAGTGAATTTGATTTAAATTCTACATTACTTAGTAATTCAAATAATAATCTAAATTAAATGTAGATTAACAGTTTGAGCGCATCATTATATAATATGTACCTAAGTATTAAATTACGTTAGTTTACATAGTAATTTTACTAAAAACACGATGACTTTCTTTCGCGCTCGGTACAACAAACTAAGCATGTTTGTAGATGTTTGTGGTACGTGGCCCGCGTCACTCGACCCCCCGTGAGTTCCCCTCCGTTACTATGCGAAAATACATTCGTCGCCCTACCGTAGGAAAAATTGTAATATTTTAAATTCGAGAAATATTGATTTCTTGTATTCGACTATTCGTTGTAGTCGAATACAAAATATATTTGAAGAAACTTAGGTTGGCCTTCAGGCAAAAGGGATCCTATCAAATGATAAACTTGACCTTGTATCTTAAAAGTAAGCATGAAAGGATCCTCTGATAATTGTTGAGCACCAAAGGATCATTTAAAACGCACTACTATAAGAGCGAATATTGTCTAAGAACTGTTTAGATTGCACATGTTCCTCTAAAAGTAGTGATTTCAAAGGTTCTGGTGTATCTTCAAACGAAAGCCGACTCCTTACTCCTCTTTAAAGCATTACAAAAAGAACATACTACGTTAATATCGCCTATACAGAAGATGATCTGTAATCAATTGTGAGGTTATAAGCAAACCCACTTTTATATTTGTCGGACCACACCACCGAATTCGTAGATTGAACTTCTATGTTTACCTCTAATATAAGTCATTAAGACTCGAAATCTGTCTACAGTAAGACGGGCCTCTCGCTATTCGTCCGTTTCAAGAGACCAAATAGTTTCAATTCTTAATCTTTCATTAAACAAACTTATTAATCGTACTTGTCTCAAATAATGGTAATATTCGCGTCCCTACTCTAGTCATTGCTTATGCTCATGTTCATCTTCAAGAGATCGAATAATATTATGGTGCACCCTATCATTTGTCAAACGGTCTTCATATTGAGTAAAAATTTCAGATTATCGAGATAAAATATGTCATTTGCGGTCAGCTGTGAGACGTTATACCCTCTCAGTGAAGGTTTCGGTCTCACAGGATAGTACATGCCGTTCGCGGTCAGTTGTGAGCCGCAATTCTCGTTGTGAAGCGGTTTCAGGTTCTCGGCATAACACATGTTGTTTTCGGTCAATAGTAAGCCTCTTACCCCTAACGATCCTTGAGAACTCTTATTCCTCATTTTCTTATCTTTGCTCGAATTTCGATATAAAGATTTTTTAGGTGGCACTGATGCGAGTGAATAAAAATTAAGTTGAAACGGACTGAGAGTGTTATAATCATCAATCATCATCATCATCAATACATATAATAAAATTGTGGAAAAGCGATGTCTGTATAATGAAAATATGTAG
>CAJQZN010022054.1:27267-39067 GCA_907164685.1 Colias eurytheme
GCGTTCTTAGAATACGGTATTGATGGTAGATATTTGTTTAGAATATATTTTATGCTTGTATAATTATTTAGTATATTTATTATTGAGGTTGTTTTTATGTCTGTTATTATTAGTAATAAAACATAGTAAGTCACAGTATAATCACACATTTATATTGTTACTAGATTTCCGATCGCGGCTTCGTCCACATTTTCAACGAAAAACCTAGCATAGTTCCCGTTTCCGTGGGAATTCCGGGATAAAAAGTAGCCCAGGTCTTCAGCTACCGACATACCAATTTCATTGTAATCGGTTCAGTAGTATTTGCGTGAAAGAGTAACAAACATCCATCCATCCATCCATGCTCACAAACTTTCGCATTTATAATATTACTAGGATTTAGTATTATTTTGAAGCAAAGAGGTTGGATTTTGAAAACGTTATCTGGGTAATAAATGTCCAATTATTAACAAACTAATGTTTGCACATTGCGGTATATTACTGCAATTAATTCCCTTTACAATTATTTTCAAATATCAAATAAATTAGTTAATGGATCTATTTATTCTACAATACCTTTACATCGGATTTAGATTCTGAGCTTTGTCCATTCTTTACAACACATAGTTATAGTTAATATAATATGCTAGGCTTATGAACTTTACCCAGAAAATGATACAAAAAAGACGTGTGGCACTCGGGGACTGCCGCGGTAAAGCTATTGCATGCTATGCCTTCAAGCCACACCTCAGTGTCCGTCGGAGTGGGGAGCGTGAGGTTTTTTCGTTACGGAATTTCTCGATTCGGTCCCCGCGCTCAAGGCCCGCGATAGAAGCTATGCAATAGCTTAAAACCTTTTATTAATATCTACGTATAAAATGTTTGTCAAATCTCATAACAATTAATGCAACAAAAAATAATTCACAAATAATTCAAGACATTTCAGTAGAATTCATCATCCAAACCAAATGAACTGAATTTTAAATCTAATTACATACAAGATATATCTTGCCCCAAATAAAATAAGCCAAGGAGACTTGAATATATTTTTGGCACACAGAGAAACCCTGTTGTAACCCAATTTCTAGCGAGTTTTTTCTCTTGACATACATTTTTAGGCTAAAAGTTTTACAAATAGTCAACAGACTGAAGATATATCGTTCACAATAAGACGAAGAAACTGAAATCTAAAATAATTATGAAATTAATTGATTTCGTTTCATTAAAATGGATATATTCTTTGCATTTAAATCATCATTTTTGAAATTACTCTTGTTAGAGTTTGGTTAGGTTAGTACTGTACATAAAGTATTGAAATTAATATATTGAACGGTCTTTTAAAATAATTATTGTTTCTTTCATATCAAACAAATTTGATAAGCTATATCTTAATTACATTACTTATATCATGGAAAATATAATATACAATTAATTTGTATTAAATAGAAAAAAATATTAGGTCTATATTATCCCGTAGAAATATGAAGCCCTTTCACACCTGTTTCACTGATCAATGTTTACGGACAACTTAGCAAACAGCCTTACACGGTATATTTTTATTTATCTCTCCCCTATATTAATGTATATATAACCAATGTACTTAAGTGACTTTTCTATACCTGGATTTAAAATAGGATAGCGAAATGAATAAAATGATAATAAAAGCTAAGGATATTAATACATTTTCGTACAATATGTTATACTGTATTGTAAAATATGTGCTTGATTTTTGGGTATTCAGAATATGGTCAGATTATTGGAGCTAAAAATATTATCCATGATATTTTCTATACATCGAATTCTTATCGATAAATTCAATACAAATAACGATACGCAAGACGAAGTCATCCTTTCAATACCACGATGCTATATTTTAGATATTTTTTAGTTTTGAATTTTATACATAAATGATAGCGATTATTACACGTATTAGAATAATTAATGATTTCTTCCTTTCAAATATATAAAGTAAAATATTCACCGTTTTGCAATCCTTTGTTATTGCAAGCGTAAATACATCAAACAATGACTTCAGAGAAAATATTAATGGTTCCCTTTTAATTAACTCCAACTCATTTGAACCATCCATCAAACCTTCATTATCCGATGCTTAAAGTTTCAATGCATTACTTCCCTTGTAATTTAGACCCTCCAAAGGGACCTTGGAAGAAATCGGCTCGATCGTGTTTACTAAGGAAAAAGTATGATTTATTAACATCGAAAGTTGGACTTTTATTAGAGAAATTGCGAAGAATGCCGGGTACGGTATTTTCCGTTTTCCCCGATGCCAAACAATAAATGAGGAGTGGACGAAAAATTCATTTATTACCGTTTTTACGTAGGTTGACACTTTACGTTACCTTTATATGTTTCTTTTGATACACAGCTTAAAAGGTATCAGAAACCTTATGAGTGACAAAGCCGTTTGTGCTGATTCTTAAGATTTTTTGATAATACGTATTACAATAAAGAATTGAAAGGAAGACAGAAATAGAATCAATTGTATTAAACATTTATAAAACACACTTGTATTGGACTTTAGAGATAATAAATCATGTATTTATGATTAAATTTCTATGCAGTAGGTACATACTTATAGCTTTCCGCCCGCGGTTTCTCCTTGGAAATTAATTAGTGGGAATGATATGGTCTACCGCAGTTAAATGTAGCCTGTCACTCTCTAGTCTCGTATCTATCTCCAGAAACTAAAATTATATCATAAAATAACTATTGCGACGTTAGAAAGACCACCAAACAAACTTTCGCATTTACAATTTTAGTAAGATTTGATTAGCACAATCACTTAGAAATTGCCATGCCTTTTCTAACCGTGCTATGCGTGCATGCTAACCATGCTTTTTCAACTGTTTTTCTACCACAGTTTTATACATTACTTGGCAATAAAACCTTCTTGAATCCTCAGACTTATCGTCCGCAATCTAGTACATATAATAAGCGCTTAGAACGTCATATTAGATCCTGTAATGTTCAGCCTAATTAATGCCTAGACGCACTAATCTCATGAGCTAGCCCAGTAAATTTCGCCTAATGCTGAACATCAAGCATTACATCGTTTTTGGGATTAACGTCGCTAATTCATTCTTGTTAGGAGCTAGAATTGTGTGCAATGATTTATTGGATACTATCATTCAGTGGACGGGTAATTTGGTATGTACAATTAGGGGCTCTAAAACTGTTCTAGATTATGAAAAAGGGAAAGTAAAATAAAAATGTATGTTTTTTAGTTACCTATCTATACTAATATTATAAAGCTGAAGAGTTTGTTTGTTTGAACGCGCTAATTTCAGGAACTGTGAACTGGTCCGATTTGAAAAATTATTTCGGTGTTAGATAGATATATTTATCGAGGAGACTATAGGATATAACATATTATCATCACGCTAAGACCGGTCTGAGCGGAGCAACGCGGGTAAAACCGTGACGCACAGCTAGTGCTAAACATGAATAATGTAGCTGTGAATTTTCAAACAATTTTCATTACTTTATGTGTTTATCCATTACCAAATAAAAATCAAAACTTTCGTCTTACCTGGATTGGATATCTCTTATAGAGCAGACATTTTCTCCAGTGTAGTATCATATTATATAAATGGAACGAGATTTTATCCGGGTATAGCCACTTCCATACTAAAGTTTTCCATATTGAAACAATAAAGAGCTGAAAAGGAAAATGCAAGTATATAAACCATACGGTGTTAAATAGATAAATAATAAGTACATATACCTATTTGATAGCAATTAATTCATTTAAATATAATATTAAAAAGTATAAGCGTACTTATTTTTGTATCTAATATATTCATAGTATTTATTAGATTCATAACTTACATTTAATTCTTATATCAAAATCTGCACAATCCGTTTGTTTTGCAAACAAAACAAAGCAAAAAGCACGAGTAATTTCAATAAATGTTACCTTAATCGATAAATGAACAGTAAATCGACTCCAAGGTTGGTCTTTTAATTTATCAACAACCTATTCTCCTTTATTAAGACAGCCACAAATGGTAATTAAACACTGAAATAGTCTTAGTAATTTTCCTAGTGCGTTCTACGTCTGAAAAGAAATATTCGTTTGAACATTCCTTATTTAAATTACAAAGGAGAAACTAGTTCTCTTTTTTTCTTTTTAATGATCTGTTTACTATACACATTTTTATTTCTGGAATTCTAAAGCTTCATAAAAATATCTACTTCATAAATCTTTACTATACTTACTTTCTTATCACTTATTATTTATACATTAATTTCACATTTTATAATATCTCTGATTTAAGTAAATCAGAGATATTATAAAATGTGTTGACTTACATTAATTTATTATCTGTGAAGTGTGAAGAATTCTAGCAGATATTCCATAAGATATCTAATGAAATTTGCGACTGGCTAGTTCGTAAAAACAAATGATAAGTAATTCGAATTTCGAACTCATCCCAATTAGCGCCAATGTTGAGAAAGTTTTTTTTCTTCTAAATAATGAGCGAAGACTCTTTGTTAGTGTCGAGTTTATGTAATTAAATTGACATTTTAACTTTTTAATTTTTAAGTTTAAAGACGATTGTTGCACGGAATATATTTTTTTTAATTTCACTGATTGAGATTTGAGACATTGTTATTTAAAACTTTCGACATTTTTAGTTTAATATTGCAATCATAGATTACTTTTATTTATTATCTCCAGTCCAGTTCGTGAAAACAAATGATACCTAAGTAATTCGAATTTCGAACTCATCCTAATTAGCGCCAATTTTAAGAAAGTTTTTTTTTCTTAGCTATATAATAATGAGCGAAGACTCTTTGTTAGTGTCGACTGTCGAGGTGTCGAGTTTATGTAATTAAATTGACATTTTAACTTTTTAATTTTTAAGACGATTGTTTCACGGCTTGTTTTTTATTTTTATTTCACTCATTGAGACATTGTTATTTAAAACTTTCGATATTTTTAGTTTAATATTGCAATCATAGTTTATTTTTAATGTAGTTTTCGACTATGTAATATGTAAAAATTTTACACTAATTTATTATCTCTAGCAAATTCTAGTATCTAATGACAGTTGTTGTGACTGTCCAGTTCGAAAAAAAAATGTTATGTAATTCGAATTTCGAACTCATGCCAATTAGCGCCAATGTTAAGAATTTTTTTTTACTTCCATAAATAATAATGAGCTGACTCTTTGTTAGTGTCAAGTTTATGTAATTAAATTGGTATTTTAACTTTTTAGTTTTTAAGACGATTGTTTGACGGATTGTTTTATGTAAAACTTTCGATAAAAATATGTTTTAGGTATAATGTTGGCATTTTTGACTATGTAGGTATTTCATTATGTGATTTTACCACAGAGATAATATTATGTACTGATTTTACGTGATTTTTAGTTTTTACAAGCTCATATCAGCTACACCGTGAAGTGATAAATGTATAGAAGCCTGTGTTTTGCTGAAAACTCGATTACTTTGGACGTCGTGAGGGGAACTCGATATGTGAATAGGCTAAGGAAATATGATTTTCCAATCCCATTTGAGGTAAGGCATTTGTTACTGATGATAAATGGTTCTATGGTGTGCGTTTGATATACGCACATGTACAAAGATTCAAGATATATTATGTTTCAGTATATTATGACCACATACTATTGTAGTATGGCTTATGAGTTTGTGGTTAAAATATACCTTACTTTTGAAATAATCGTGAATATATTATGACTGTGACGAAATTAGATAAAATCTAAACTAAATAAATCAGATGACACGTTTAGAGTGAAAGAATAACAAACAATTGTAAATATAACTTAGGCAAATATGCTATAATAGTAATAACTCTTATAACTGAATTTCAGTAATATACGGAGACTGACAAACTGATAATATGATATTATATTCACGTTGAACATTGAATCTAGAAAGTTCTCTGCTTTAATATCAAAATATTAAAGTAGAGAACTTTCTAGATTTAATAAATCTACGCCAATAATATTTGAAATTAAAAAAATTTCACGAAAAACAATAACGCACGTTCACCATTCAATTGCCACCCCTATTCGATATTCAAATTGTCAAAATGAGATATGCCCAATCTATTTGAGTAGACGTTAAAACAAAAAGTAGGCCGGCCGTAACTGCTATCTGATATTTGGATACGGGTACTGTAGGGCTGTCACAAGAGAATTATAATTTAATATTTAGTTTTTCCTAATGTGAAAAATGGTGTGATTGAAATAAAATTTTCTTGAAACACGATTTAAGAATCCATTTATGGTAAGTTGATTGTCTTTTTGTACGTATATTATTTTCATAAAATAAATTAAATATTGAAAAGAACAATATAAAATGTAAACAGATAAAAAAATTAATACTATAGATTCATTTTAGCGTTAATTAACTAAAGAGTACATATTGATGAAGTGAAAACGTTCAAACCTCAGTAACAATTCAGATTTAAACAGCGTTTAATAATTTCAACACTAAATTAGGATCATGTATATTAACTAAGGACTATACATTAAGCTTACAAAATACAAATTAAGACGTTCTTAGTACTAGAAACTAATCCCGGATAAATCTCAACGCGAACTTTACAGAAACCCTTTTTAATTAAAATTTCAAGACAACATTAACTTTGAACTGAACTTTCGAGGAGCCGTATTTTTTGATAAAAAACTTTGAAGTCTTTAAAAATTTAGGACGAAAAGTTACAGTAATTATCGCTTTATATAAAAATCTTTAAAGTTTTCCTCAACTGAAAGTTGAAACGTTATCAAGAAAAATTAGCATTAATAATTATTATACATGTTGGCTAAGTTCAATGAAAACTAACCAAACCACGAGATTTTATGCAATTTAATGCTGTTTTATTTTTTCATTTTGGGTAAAAATTAGAGGTAACGTACTGTATTTATTTATAACAAATACAATATATAACTATGAGATTTAATACAAAAAATCTGATTTCTATGTTTGTTGTCAATTTTAATTTTGGGAAGTAAAATAAAAATTAATTTCAATTTAAACACGTTGGATAAAGTGAACGTTGACAACCCTAAATTCTATTAGTATAATCGAATTAAATCGATCACAAGCGATGTTCCGAATAATGTCCTTTTATCATTCTACAGAATCTTATCTTTTTAGGCATTCGCATTTGTATATTTTTGGCTACGGTTTTTTGTTTGCGACTTCGGCGAAAATAAAGAATAAATAGACTTCGTTGTAGAATTTCTATCTTTTTGAAATTTAAAAGACGACTGAATTTAAATTAAAACTCTCCAATTTTAAATCGGTATTTTTCTGTCGCTTCTGATGTAGTTAAAATAAACGCGGAAACTCATTTTCATTCTGTATTCCAATACAATGAAAAATATGCAATAGACATTAGACACCTTTTTATAATAACAACATATTATAATATATTTCATTAAGTAGATATATTATAACTTGATCTAAAAGTTTGAGACACAGTAACCACTGGGCTACCACATCTCCTAAATATACCAAAATATATGAAAAACCTAGCAATACTTGAGAATAAATATATTCCAAGTATTTTTGCCTCCATTCAAAGGATATAGAGCGGAAATGAAGACATTTCTACATAGTATATGAGGCAGTTTTCTAAAGAAATATCAAAGGCTATATGTGCGTTTGTTGACACGTTTTTAATATTATTTGCTGACAAATAGTTCTACGAATTGCTTTTAACAGTCTTTTGAGATAAATTTGTATACCTGTCTATCCAATTGGTATTATGTACCTGCAGTTATGGTTAGATTTTGTTGATGTAAAGATTTTGGTTGTAAGTTCGATAAATAATGTTTTATGAGCAATATGGAATATATTAAATAAATAAATATCGTTTTCTCATAACACCAATGTTTAACCACTTTTCTTATGAATAAATTCATTTTATTTCATTACTTTTCAATTTATACCGAAAAAGTAGGGGAAGTTGGGTCAAGTAATTAAAAAAAAAACACATCAAAGATTGAAATTAGAAAAGTTCTCAACCATTTCTTCTAGTTTCCATAACACAAGCGAAAGCTTAGTATGGGATAGATCGTGCCGTGTGTGAAAATTGTCCTGAAATATAAATTTATTTTTAATGTCTTTTCTTTGTTTGAAATATAATATAATAATATTACAATAAGAGATTAAAGTAGCATATTGATACAATGAGCTTCGATCAAAAGCTATTTTCCTCCTAACGAATATTTTCACATAGATACACAAGATATTTAGAAAGTAATACCACTTCACGTGAATATCCTCTCTTATAATATTGTCCTCTTATAAAATTATAATAATGACATTCAAAGATATTAAAGTGATAAAAATACAGTTGTAGGTATAACTATTGATATAATATTATAGTGATAGTGATTATATTCAAATAACGAAACTTATTTCAATTTAAAAATTAATTTAAATTTATAAGTGTCAGCAGACATAAATTCAAACTCAAATTCAAAAATTTATTTGTTCAATTAGATTTGTTCTAGAAGCATTCTTTGAATCGTCATAACTCGTTGGTCATAACATACGTTTTACCGCAAATAATAAATTATAATACTATGTTTTACCATTTACCACCAACTACGCAATATCAACAGAGGCATTTTCTGGTCAATCCCTAGTTCAATGTCAAACTCAAACATTTATTTATTTAACTAGAGGTCCGCCCCGGCTTCGCCCGTGGTACATATTTCGCAATAAAAGGTAGCCTATGTCCTTTCTCGGGTATCAAAATATCTCCATACCAAATTTCATGCAAATTGGTTCAGTAGTTTAGGCGTGATTGAGTAACAGACAGACAGAGTTACTTTCGCATTTATAATATTAGTATGGATTAGACTTATTCTAGAAGCACTTTCGAATCGTGATTACATATTTTTAACATTTACCACCGATTCGGAAAGCCACAGAACATATAAAGCAGTATCTATGGAGAAGAACCGGCAATACACTCCATAGTTGCTCTTTTAAAATCATTGTTGTAATAAATTTGCGCCTTCAATAATCTGTGGTCACTTTTTATGTAATGGCAACATTTTGTTTTGTACTTCCTCTTCTCTGCGGACATTGCTCGTGTAACACGTATATTTTTCATCTTAATAAAGTTTTTCTTGTAAAACGTGCACCTGGGTTTTTATTGACTATACCAACAAGATAACAACAATCATGTTAATATACAATTCAATAAATACAACTAGGACTTTACAATATATATATAAAATATGTTAAAAATAAAAGGAATTTCTCCCGTACTCGTGAATAAATCAATAATCCACTAATTTTCTACTGATTGTGAGCAATGGAGCATTTATCGTTTGACTACAGTTGACCTATTTCATACGAATGGTATACGCTAGGTTTCTATGTAAAATCCTGCATAGTTTTTAAATAACGGTAAGCCGGTTTATTTTTTGATTCGAAATATTTAAGTTTTATAGATTCGGTTTGAAATGAATTTTTTATGGTGCGTTTATTATTGTAGATTGAATTACAAATTTTGAATATGCAACAGCAGAAAATTATTCAAAATTTATATGAATTATTTAAATACAAAAACTTATTCTTTCTAAACCCAATATAATACTTTTACATAAATGAACGTGTTGACAACTACACAAATGAACTCTGATTACAGATAAAAATAAAACCATTGTACGCCTCGAGCGATCACTGAAACAGCATCCCACTTAGAGCTCTCGAGCTTTGTAATATCGAGTTATTTTTGTAAATAAGTACGATTACTGTTATCAATTGTATACATCTACGTCTATATACAGAGAAAGAAGTCCTTCTATATACACGTTAATTTTATTGCATTAAATATCCATTTACACTTCTATTTCATTGTAACTAGCGGTCCGCCCCGGCTTCGCTCGTGGTATATATTTTACGTTTTCTCTCCATAAGAACCATCCTCGTTTGTAAGGCGAATCCACACAGCTCGAACAGCCTCTCGAAGCAATTGCTGCGTGAAGCTGCTAGGCCGTAAAAAATATATAAATTCCCTAAAACTGCTATTATAGTTTTGATAATCGTTTCTCCTTTATTCGGGTAAAAAATTGCGAAGAATACTTATTATTATAGATACTCATCCAACGGTAAACTAAATCTAATTCATAATTATTTATTTTTAGTTTAAAACCTGCAAGATTTACTGTCCATTTTTGGCCGCTACAACCAGGGTAGAACTGGGATTGTCTATGAATATTTGAAATAATTAATATCTTCGGGTTACTCATTATGCACACAGGCGTTTCGCTAAGACAAGGGACACAACTATATTCACTTTTAATCACTCGATTATTCTCAAGTACAATATTATAATTCACTGAATAATATTATCTACTATCTATTAGTTATTATATTTTTAGTAATAATTTTGTAATATTTCCATGTATCCCATGACCACGTATAATAAGTACCATGACCATAATATAGTGAGTTTAACAAATGAATAGAATATCTTTTAAAAATCTAAACGTAGCTAATTGTAATAATAAATTATATTATGTAACTAGCGGTCCGCCCCGGCTTCGCCCGTGGTACATAATACATATTTACGTTTTCTCTACATAAAAACCATCCTCGTACTTCAAGGAATATAATAAAAAAAGAATTATCGAAATCGGTTCGGCCGTTCTCGAGTTATGCGCTTACCAACACATTTTGCGATTCATTTTTATATATAAGAGAAGAAGATTCGTATATACCTAATTTGACTATATCCTTAATCTTATATTGAAATGTTTGTAATAAAATCAAGGTGAAGGCAAAAGAGAAATGTATTCCACATTCTACAAACACGTGGAACACAAAATAGGTGTAAATAATACTTTACAGCAATCAATCAACGTATAGAATACGCAAGTCACCCGTCTTTGTACTAAATTGTCTGTATTCAAAATGGCGCCTAATGGAGGCATGGTTTGGCGCGAAAGATTAAAACTTTATTGACAACGATTAATTCGCAGAGCCGTTAATGAATGAAGATAATTAATTATTTTGTGTTTCGAAATATTTAAAATGCTTTTTATTTAAGTATGACTTTCCTGCTTGAGATATAAAATTCCAAGCGGATATTAAAATTTACAGCAGTTGTTATTTATCCAAGTTGAAACTTTCCAGATTTAATTGCAAGATGCTAATTTTATTTAAGTATGCAAATTAATTACTTCATAAAATTACTTTCATTATGTATAATAATATTTTAATATGCCACTCAAAGTAATATTCGATCCCTTTAACCTGCGTAAAAGAAAATTAATTCATATAAAAAAAATCTGAAATCGTATAGTAGCCAAACTCTCTAATACGAAAAGCCTAACAAAATAACACATGACCCTTCTAAATTCGACCTACTTTTCATCAATTGTGTTGCAAACTCAATTTTCATAAAACAGCCCCTTTGTCCAGTGCCGTGACGTCACAAAAGCCATTCAACCCTTAACTCAATTAGGGGCTCGTAGTAAATTTCTAAAAACGACCGATCGCTTCACACCACGTTCATATATTTTTATGGCATTCTGTTGTAGGAAAATTATAACTTCACCTTTTGGTTTTTATGTTTGGTTTTGAAAAATTTTCATCATTTTAATGAATTTAAAGAATTGAAAAAATTCAATCACGAGGCGGTATTCGACAATCGACACGCGTCTTTCGCCTTACCGGGACGAATTTTTCTATTCTTAAAAATATCTAATTTATAAAGCACTAGCAGTCCGCCCCGGCTTCGCCCGTGGTACATAATATTTACGTTTTCTCTACATAAGAACCATCCTCGTACTTCAAGGAATAT